>JAGVVM010005271.1:0-40330 GCA_019149425.1 Psidium friedrichsthalianum
CATCACAAGAAATACTAAGGGATACAAAATCCACTGTATTTTCAACCCGTCCGCATGCATAGATTCTTTCAACTCAGCCGATCGATATATTTCTAATTTATTCAAAAATTCCCACGAAGACCGGAAATGAAAAATAAATCCGCACACGTAGACCCTCAGTTTTCATTATTTACTTTTTAAAAAACCAGTTGTTTTTCTTTTTAACTTTTTCTATGCATATAAATTCCCCGACCACCACACACGAGTGCTTTATTAAATTCCCCCAAGATAAGTACATTTTTTTTTCTTTCAGTTTTTTTCGTTTAAAATTCACTTTAAAAAATAAATATTTGTGATTTTAAAAAACACTCTTGGATGTCTGATTTTAGAAATCTCTCATTCCCTTTAACTGTTCTTATATCTCTATCTTTTTTTCTTAGTTTATATGGATGATATAATTTATTCTTTTATACAACATTTAAAAACCATCATTCGTCCCCCCAGCTCATCTGTCGTCTGCCGTAAAATTATAAAATTTCCCCCCCCTCACCCTACACCGGACGTATGTATCTCCCCCCCACCAAGAAAGTATTAAAGTTTCCCTACTCTTCTCAGCCAACTATAATTCCCGTCCATATACCTACCAGTACATGCAGCACTAATGCTAACTCGCAACAAAAAAATTTACATTCCCAGCTTCCCCAAGCCACAACCCGTCGGAACAAAGGTGGTGCCGTACCCACCAAAAAATCTCCGCTTTGTATAAATTTCCCCCCATTTTATGTTAAAATTCCCAAACCGCAAACACAGTCTCCCGTCGAAAACCTCCCGGGATATCGTGGTTAATAAAAAAATTGTGCCAATAATTTCTCCACTATTAAATTATTTTTACAAACTTCCCGTTTTGCCCCACCGTGTTAAATATAATAAAGAAAAAATCTCCCAACGTGCCTTACATAAAATATTAACATTCATCCCACCTAGTATTTCTCTTCTATTTTAGTCTTTTTCTTTTTACCTGTGTTAAAATTTCGTCGGTTTAAATTAAGAATTTTATGATATCATTAAATATTATTACTAGTCCCACTTTATTCTCCTTAACTTTTAAATTCCCGTATTCCCCACGGTACTCAACCCCGGACTGTCTGTTTCTACAATAAAGTCTAAATTTTTTTTAAATATCAATCTTTTCTCCGTGTCAGTCCCTTTAAAAAAGTTTGTTTGACCATCTCTTTTTTGTTAAATTTCCGGGATGCCCCAGTATAAAATGGGTAGCACGATATATACCCCCCACATAGTATAATTGTTTATTACTTTTAGGGGGTTTTTTTTTTTTGTGTACTGTATGCTTCTTTTGGGGCATTGATTGGACTTTGATTTTTTTTATCTTTAATATCTTATGACTTTTTGCCTGTCACACAAGGAATTACTTTAATTCCGCCCCCAATCACTATTCCGATTTGGCTTTGCACCATGATTAGGAAGCTCCACCTAATAGCTCCCTAAAAGCGAGCTCTACGCGACGCTCCATCGAGGGCACCGAACGTGGGCCGTCGGATGGTTGCTGCCAACGGACGGCTCCGATCGTGTCCTGGAACGCGCCCGGACGCTGGAGAGGGGGAGCGCGACACGCCTTCCCATAAACCTTCCTCCTCCATCTGCTCCTCCTTCATGCCCCCAAATTCCTCTCCACACTCTTCTCTCGTCTCTACCATCTCTCTCTCCTTCTCTTCTCTACTGATCGATTGCAAGCATTCAATGCCTGTGCAGCGCGGGCTCCATTTTTGACCCCCCGCAGCTCCGCCTTAATTCGACGGCGGAGTTCGGTCGTTGGTCTGTTGGCCGCCGCGACACTGACGACCGACGACCTCCTGGTTCGCGTCTTCGGAACGCAGCGTTGTTCCTGAGCTTGGACCGAAGCGGAGAGGCGACCGAGTCGCCTGAGGCTTGCGGTTTCGGCTCCGAGTGAGGTACTACTCTCTCTCTCTCTCTCTCTCTCTCTCGCTCGCTCGCTCGCTCGCTCGTGGTCCGAATTCGACGCGGCGAATCTGCTTAGCGAAGCATCTTCGGCAGACTGTTTGGCGTTTTTTTTTTTTTTCCCTTTTGTCTGTTTCTGGTTTAGGTTCTCAAGCTTCCGTTGCTGCGGAACCATGATTTTAGCTCGTCGTCTGTCTAGGGAAGAGAAGCTGTGTTGTGCGGAGACAGACAATGAAAATGCGTTGCGCCAAAAACCGCTGATTGTGTAATTTTTGCCATATTAAAGGCAACTATCGGAGAGATTTTGAGCGCCAGATGTGTCTATGACCATCCGAGAGTTCCGATTGAGGCTACGATTTTAAGTTTGCTAACGCCCAATTGGAAAATGTTCGATTCTCTTCTCTCTTTCCTAAATCTACGCTTTCGGGGGTGGTGACCGTGCTTTCTTTCCCACTTACAGTTCCTTGCCTCCCCCAACCCCTCGCGGTTGACGACGAATGGCAGATATGTGTTTTCTTTCCATAAAGTTCGTCTGACGGAATCCAAAAAGTTCGCGTATCACTTTTCTCTTGTTTTGTCTAAATTGTTTTATTACACTTTTTAACTTGGCTCTCTTTTTGGGGGCCAAACAAACCACTTCTTTTGTTCACTTCTTGCAAATGAACCAGGAAGGCAAGCGATGATGTAGCGCTTTCTCTGCGGAATGTTCATACTGCTTTCGACTCAGGTGCTCGATGGATGACACCGAACTCACGAGTCAAGAGAGTCACTCATTTCTCGTACTCGCACCCTAGCTTTTCATCGTGGGTCTCACCTAATTTAGTGTTTTTAACTCCTCATGCAATCCCTCTTTTAAGGTACTTTTTTTAAAATCACATTTTAGTTAGATGGGGTTTGGGACTTTATTGTCCAAATTTCAGAATCATCTGGTCCACTCCCTGATAAAGTTCTCCACTTGCTTTGTGCTTAGTGCCCTCGTATCTTGATCCGCGGCTAATAAAGCAATGTCAGGCCTTTTCTCCCCTAAAATTCTCATGCTACCTTAGATCCACTTCATATATTTTGGTTGTCACTGTTGCCCTTCTCGCTATTATGCTTCACTTCAACAATGCCGGTTTTGACTAAATCAGTGTTGTAGGAGGTGGTCCTTCACGCATTGTATTGATGGTCTGCTCAACCAGAAGCTGAGTTCTCGCGGTTGAATCCGATTAAAGGTGGAGCCAAGGGGAAGGACAGAGCAAATATGATACTGATGAGGAGACGACTGGCTTGCTGCACTCGAGACAGAGAAGTCAGCCTGGACTTCGATGAACAAGAAAGTAAGCTTCTAATTTTTTTTTTCAAAATAGTGCTGCTTCTATTAGTATCAATTTGTTGGATCAATGTTAGTGCTGGCGCGTTTATACAAATCCCCTTCCTGACTATCTGCCGCGATTGTAGCGTATCATTACTTGCTCCTTTGTTTTTATTGCGAACCTACCACATGGTGCGCTTGCGTGAAGAAATTGGAAGAGCTTCAGGATTATCAGACAAAAAAGTAAATGGTGGCCATTTTGGTCCTAATTCCTTAAAATATCTCAATATTAGGATTGGTCCCAATTCTGTCTCTATTTTTTTTTTAATCTCGGAAAAGTTCTAAAGTTTAAATCAAGTCTCAAATTTGCTCAAAGTTTGTTTTGTCTAAAAATAATTACAAACTTCAATATATTCTCAAATTTATATATAAGATTTAGTCTTAATTTTACGCGACATTTTTTTCGATGACGACAAATTCTCATCAGCAAAGTGATGCTGAAAATTATCATGCTGAAAATTATCTCCAAAGTAAATCCATTCTGATACAAAATCGGAGACAACTAAAGACGTTTTTCGGAGGGAGGTCCAGTGGAGGCATATCCCGGACTAGAGTAAAATTGGTGATTTTTCTTTTAGATAAAAAAAATTCGAGGAACTGGACCTAAATTTAAGTTTTTTTTTAGTAATGACCGAACCTGAAGTTTGTGTTTTTTTTTAAATTAAAAAAGGCAAATTGAGATTAGACGTAAAGTTAAGATTTGATATTTTTTGAGGGTGGCAGGCCGTTTTGGTTAGGCATAGGTCTCCCCACCTAACATTTCGTTTTGGATATTTGCGGCCCATAACGTGGAAAGGACGAGAGAGAAGTTCGGTGGGTCCACGAAGGCCATCCTGTTGATATCGCGTGTAGGCTTATAGATTGCCATGCATTTATGGACCGAGCAGGAAATTAATAGAGCAGTCAATTCTTTCCCTGTCCTGGTGGACAATCAGAGGGGCCTAAAGCTTTTCTATGTGGTTTTCAAGTCCGGTGCCCCCAATGAATACAAGTGCTGGTCTCTTTCTTCCTGGTAGCCAATAGAAAATAGAGAAGCTTCCTCTTCTTTTTATTTGTCACACCACTGTGCAAAGCCCAAGAATCCAGCGCCGGTTTACAATAAAAGGTTAGGTTATTTCTGCTGACTCGTTGAGTTGGAGGGTTTGCCTCTGCGATTGTGGGAAGCTATAAATTCATCAGTGTGCCCACTATTGTAGTCTTAACTCTGGCCGAGGAAAAAAGGAAAAGAAAAAAAAACTATAATTGTAACGCTGTTCCCCAAAAGTCTTGAGAAGAATTTCTTTCCGGGCTCATTGGAATCGAGGAGATAGTGTTACGTCCCGGTCAATCATGTGTTTTCAGACCGTCCTTTTTGACTTCTTGCCTGAACGAGAACTGCTGGCAATTTCTCTTTTTTCAAGAACCTTGGATTTTGGGTATGTGACTGTAAAGTTCCTGTTGCCTTCTCCCCAACCGTCTGAATTTGAAGCGGCGATCTTCTTTTTGCTTCTGTTTTGTCCCGACTCCCCGTGTAAAAACAAGAGAAGACGATGATACGTGAGTCTCGTGTTTTTTTTTTTACCCCCCCTTCTGTTTAGCTTCTTTCGAGTATTTCTCTCGTGGTAAGTAACTTTTCTTTCTCGGATGCGGGAGAGAAGTCGTGTTCCGGAATCTCTACGCTCCGTTCAAAACAAGGAGATAATAAAGTAACGATCGTGACTTGAGAGAACGACCCTTGTCGCAGAGCACCCCCGAAGTTGCATGATTACCTTGATTGAATATTTGTGGTCCCTTCGGACATCGAAGTAACTACGGGGTGGGGACACAGGCTTCATTGTCTTTAATGGGCTCGTCTTGGTTCTGGAAAGCCAAGCCCACTGCATATTTCTCCATTTGTTGGATGGTGTCATTTGCTTGGTTAAGCCTTTCCTCGTTCCTCTTATTGTCGCTTCCCACGGTCCCATTTCCCATAGCAAGATATTGTTTGGAAGCTAGTACTCGCACCCTATTTGAGTCCTTTAAAGTAGTTCATCTTTGTTGAAGAAACTTCATGTGCGGTATATATTCATTATTCGGTGGTCCTGAAGTGCGGGTTGGTGGGTTGTGAACTTTTAGGAAGTTTCCCTTCCGTGGCTTGAAATTGTCTATTACTTGAGGAAACTGACAGATTTGATATTTTTCCTGATCTCGCAGCATGTTTCATTGCGGATAATAGCCATCTAGAAGAACCTTGTAAATAAATACTAATATGACGGGCATTGAGCGCCACTTAATTGTCTGGTATTGTTGTTTATCCTGGAATTTCTGTTGAAGAATGGTTATAAATCTCTATGATGAGCTCCCTGGGTAACTTTCTATGGTTGACATGAAGATAATAGGGCAGCCAAGTTTTCCAAATTTCAGCTCTTGGGTCAATTCTTGTGAACTAGTGAACTCCGTTGCTTCCTGGATAACCTTACTCCAAAATAATGGACATGCCAAAAGTCGAAGATAGACATGGGAACATGTGAAAATACCGTCTGAATATTGTAGGTGCAAATCCAGCTGATACACATCTAGGTCCCCATTGTTCCAAGTGTAAAGTAATTATGCCTTCTGATGTGCATTTAAAGTTTTAATCTTCTCCATAAGAACTGCTTTAGCATTGGGTGAATGTTTATTGGACTTGAACCTTGGCGACTGAACTCTGGAACGGAGGATGTATCTTCGTAGTGGAGAAAATCATTATTCTTGGCTCAGACGACTCGTGTTGGTGGAGTTTACCAGTTGCCTCCCATCACATAAAGAGATCCTCCAATAATTCGACACAATGTGAAATAGAACGGCTTTTGGATAGATTTAAGCATTAACTTATCTGGTCTTCTTGAACAGACTTGAGCATTAAATTCTCTCATGTTTTCCGGTCCCTCTGACCACATCCGTGTACTTAATGCCCAAATTATGAAGCACTTTCATTTGCTTCCTTCATATTATGATGCTCCGAGACTTCTTGTGAAAACAACCAGAGAATAAACTATACTCGGCTAATTTCAGAGATAATGACCTACAATGGCCTCGAGAGTTGCATACTCAACAGTCACTCTTGTGAAAGCGAGAGCCGAACAAGCAGGGGAGATGGATGTCCAACTGACTCTTTGGATGAAGATGATTCAAGTTTCTCTTCCAGTAAAGATGGTTTTGGATCGTTCTCCTCAAAATGGTTATCAATGAAAAGGGACGACCAAGAAATGGATGAATGGGCAGTCCCTGACCGTCACCAGCACTTTTGTGTGAAGGAAAAGCCAGCTTATTCTATCCAGTTTTCTGATGTGGAGACAATGAAGGAAAAGTTTGCAAAGCTGCTACTGGGAGAAGATGTTACTGGTGGGCGCAACGGCCACAGCACAGCTCTTGCCTTGTCCAATGCAATCACAAATCTGGCAGGTGTGAAAGATATCTGTCTCCCCTCCTTGACCTTACCTTGTTTCCTTTGTGCATGAGGTTTCTACTTCTATAGTGCTCCTGGAAGAAAACCCAGTTTACCAGAAAATAGAATTGTGTTGAACCACAAGTTTTTTTACTTAAAAACATTGCAAGTTTGAGATTGGTCAAGGAACTTCAGGAAGTAATAATCAAAAGAAAACTTCCCAATTGTCTAGTAAATTAAATGAATGAATTACCTTAGGAACTTTTGCATCATTTTTCAGCATCGTATATTTAACAGAAATTAAACTTGCAGCGTCGATTTTTGGGGAGCTATGGAAGCTGGAACCACTGTTGGAAGAAAGGAAGAGCAAATGGCGGAGAGAAATGGATTGGTTGGTGTCCCCTACTAACTATATGGTTGAGTTGGTCCCAGCCAAGCAAAATGGTGCCAATGGCCACACTTTGGAGGTACTTCTGTGCTCCTCGTGGTTAAGAGTGCAATACATGTTGTGCAGTAATCTGACGTCAAGTTTCCTCATGATGGAGCAGATAATGACCCCCAAAGCCCGTGCAGACATCCATGTCAATCTTCCAGCACTTCAAAAGTTGGACTCTATGCTTATTGTAGGTGATTTCGTTGCTCACATCACCATGTGCCAAGCTTTGTTTGTGACATCTCCTTCTGACTTATTAAATCTCATTTCTGCAGGAAACACTTGATTCCATGGTAAATACTGAGTTCTGGTATGTAGAAGGAGGTAGTCGAGCAGAAGGAAGGAACAAAAGTGAAAGGCAAAGCAAGAGATGGTGGCTTCCATCACCCCAGGTTCCTAGTACTGGTATTTCTGATAACGCAAGGAAGAGACTGATATGTCAGGGAAGATTGGTGCATCAAGTGCTCAAGGCTGCAAAATCCATCAACGAGAATGTTCTGCTTGAGATGCCAGTGCCGACCATCATCAGGGATGCACTTCCTAAGGTAAAACAAGTTATCTGTACATCAAATATTCTCAATGTATAAGCTTGAGGATCTTTTCCAAGAACTCAGTGCATGCCATTATATGTTCATTTATGTGTTTCTAGTTAACGTCATATTAGTATTACTAGCAAAGGGACCTATCTTATGGAACGTTATCAGGATCCAGGATACAGTTTACTAACTTAAATTTACGGACTTATGGTGCCAAAAGAGTGACTTAAACTACAACATCTAGGGCATGTGAAAGGGCGATAGACAATTCATCTTTGGGCTTGGTATGTGGGGATAATTGGCCATATAAACAGACTCAATCTTGTGCTTATCCATTATTATCTGCATCACAATCAAATTAAGTCCGGTTCAGTTTTCTGCTTTGCTTTGAATTTTTAATATCTATACTTGCAATCCTTTTCGCAGTCTGGAAAGGCTAGCCTGGGGGATGATCTATACAAGGTGTTATCGGCGGAGACAACCTCAACTGAGGACATCTTTAGATCCCTGAGTTTGAAATCAGAGCATGATGCTCTTGAGTGCATTAATAGATTGGAAGCTGCTGTGCTTGCATGGAAAGAGAAGATCGCAGAACAAGTGAATGGCAAATCGCCAACCAGAACATCATGGTCATTCATCAAGGACCCAATATCTGAGCTGGATAAGACAGAGTGGTTGTTGGATCGGGCAGAGTCTTTGATTCAGCTTCTCAAGACTAAATATCCAAACCTTCCCAATACATTCCTGGAAGTCACCAAAATTCAGTACGGCAAGGTGAGTTTGAACTTTTGGCATTTGAACTTTCCTTATCTGACCATTGTTGTGCCGGTGTGCTTGTATGCCTACGTGGACACACTTCCATTTTGTCAACTGGGATATTCACCAAGCCAGAAAAAAAGTTTGTTGTGGGGTGTGTTGCCTTCTGTAGCTATACTGGGGAAATGGGAATCATTGCCTTGCTATATACATCTACTTTTGGCCATACTCCTGCCAGTATAATAGACCTTGAATGACTGAACATTTCTAACCAACATAGTTCACTTCTAACATATGTCAAATGCACTTGATAATATGCATACTAGAGGGAATCATTGTTAGAGGAGACCTTCTCAGGATGTTGCACCATAAGAAGAAAGAAGCTAATGCCCGCTTTATATTTCAACCATTTAGGATGTCGGGCACTCGATACTGGAAGCATATTCTCGTGCTCTGAGAAACGTAGCTTTCAGCATTCTGTCCAGAATACAAGACATACTGCAAGAGGATTCCCTGAGCAACCCCAACTCGCCGGCTGTCTCTCCCTGCTTCTCGGGACTGACCTTTGCCGGCGTTTCTGACAATCCAGTAATCAGCCATCTGGTAAGGCACTCATTGATCGATCAGATGAACAGGGCCAAGGCACGACACAGTGACTCCTCCGTGATCAGTACCTCCGACTTGGAGGCTTCGTTCAGCGAACACAAGATGAGCTCCGTCACCGGAACGCCCGGTAGGAACCGCGTATGGTGCATCAGGAGAGAGGCTTGTAGCACCGTATCTCCGACAAGTTCCCCTTGATTGGCCACTGGCGATTGGGTTTTGTAAATTATAGTAGTGTAAGATTTGCGGGAAATTGGTGATTTTGTTCTGCCCCTGTCAATGTCGAATTGGTCGTAATGGCGACCTCACAGATGGTGACGCTCACTAGCGAGTTATCGAGTCAGTAACGTATCAGCCGATTATACTAAATGGGAAGTCTCTTAGAGGATGCTCCAAACACTGAGTTTTCGGTAGTTAGAGCTTCTTCAAGCCCGCGGCTATGGCCACTCGAGATTTTGCATTGATGTTCGACCGTGTCAACCGTTACTAGACCGACTAGGGATGAACTGTGATGCTTTTCATCAAGTACAGGGACGATTTTGATGGAAAAGAAGAAGAAAGTACACCAACGATTCTAATTTTTGGACTAAAGTATAGAGACTGCAGTAACGTTACATCGGAACAAACGCAAAATTTCACGCCTAATAATTTTGATTCAAAAAAGTAATTATGATTAGAGTCATATATATATATATCATTTTGTCCTTTGGATAATTTTTTAACGAATTAGAACGCGTTTGATAACTATATAAAATTTTTATTTTCAAATAAAAATATGTTTAGTAATTGCACAAAATTTCTGCTCCTAAGAACAATCATGTGGCGGGAATCCTTCTTTAGAAAAATTTCATCTTTTTTAAATCTTTTTAGAATGACTTTTTAATTTTTAACTGTTCAAAAGTTTTTTTTACATGTTTTTAGTTCCCCCCATTTTTTTTCATTTTAAGAGTTTTTTTTATATTTTAATATCTCCCCTTTTACAAATTTTTAGCTTTTTTTGTTAAATTTTAAAGATTATTTTTAAAATTAATTTTAAATAAATGTGTTTAAAAAAATTAGTTGTTAGGAAATTTTAAAATTTAGAAGTCCATGTGGAAGCCTACGTGAACTTAATTTTTTTAAAAGAATTGAGACTTTGTTCTTTTTTGTGATTCTCAAAAGTAATTCTTTTTTTCAAATTAAATTTTTTTTATTCTTATTATTACTCCAAAATTATTTTCCAGAGTAGAATCAAAATCATAATCATTTACATTACCAAACATATTTCTGATCCTTTTTACTCCAGAAAATAGAATTAGAGAATTAGAATCGTTGTCAAATAGATTCTAATTTTATCAATGTGTGTTCGGCGTACGTTTTTCATGCTGACTCATATTTTCAGTATTTGTTGTGGGACTCGAGTTTGATTAAATACAAAATTTCTGCTCTGTATGTAATGAGCTCTCAAGCTTAAGGGGGGGTGGGGAACGATTCGACTCCCCGGAATCGAACCGAATAAAATAACAAGGAAACCGGTGTTGACCGTTTCGGTTTCCGTCTTTATACAACGAACCGTTTTTATTTGGTGTTCGAAGGACTGCCATCGATGTTTAAAACATTATGTCGCAGATCATTCAAAGCTCCCTTCCCCAAAAAAGGCTGACATGGGTTTGCCGAGATTTCGGCGTCCGGCGAACCGAGCCCTAATCTCTTCGTCGCCAACTGCGGACCGGCCATCGGGATTTGGCACGATGCAATCAGGGTCGGTTTTCGGCAGTTTGGACAGGTGAAAGGAGTGTCCTCGGCCGACGAGAGCCGAGCCCGCGTCGTTGTTTGTTTCGTTGGTGAGGTTTCCGACTCTAGTGAAGTCCTAAAGTAATTTCAGCTGTGCATGATCAAAGAGATTGGTTAGCTTGTCGTGTTCCACCGTTTCGGTCGATCTATGTACGATTCGATCGTTAGCTTGTTGTGTCCGACCGTTTCGGTCAGCTCGCGTGCATTTGCTAGGCATGTTTTGCATTTGCTCCCCACGGATTATATAACGAGGCTCTCAAAGTCCCAGCTTTATTTATTAACAGGCGGAATCATTCTTTTCTCCCTCTCTTTAACATTATCGACCTCGTCCTAGTCTAAGCCCCCACCCACGACAAAAGATGGAGCCGGCGAGGCGGCCGGAGCTCCCCCCGCCGCCGCCGCGTCGCAATACCCGCGCAGGATATTCCCTTCCTCGGCCGTAAAGCCGAGCGAAGTGAGCATCGCGGGCCAGCAGTTGCGGGTGATGACGTCGATGGCCCGCAGCACCCTTGCCCCAAGCTGGTCTCCCCGTTGAGGAAGAAGAGGATGATCTCGTTGGTGCACGACTTGAGCTCCACCAGGGCGTTCCAACACTCGACCAGCCCACCACCAGCTTCGACAGCTCGAGCCGCGCCGCCAAGTCAAGGCCCGGCTCGTGGCGGACAGCAGAGGCTTTCACTTCGCGAGCTGCGGCTCCGTCAGCCGCTATGTTGGTGAGGGCGAGCAAGAGCAGCAAGCATTTCAACGCCATGATTGAAGCTAGGCGGGGTGTGCGACTAAGGATGCTTTAAGGCCACGAGAGAGGATGAAGAACCAGTGAAGGCATGGCGTACATTTATAAGGATGATGGGAGAGGAACGAAAGGTCTTGCGTCGTTTGCATGAATAAATAAGATTTAATGTTGTAATAACAAGTGGGTTTAATCTGTTGATAAACAAGTGAATTTAGGATTATGAAAGGTTTCTTGTGAGCGGCGGTTCCATCGACCGGAGGAGCAAGCATTTCAAGGCCATGATTGAAGCTAGGGTAGGGTCTGCAACTAAGGAAGGCTTAAGGCCACGAGAGAGGATGGAGAACTTCATGGCATTTTATTTAGAAAGATGATGGGAGGGGCATGGATAAATATGATTTAATGTTGTAATAATAAGTCGATTTTTTTTTTTGGTAAAGAAAAAATAAGTCGATTTGATTTGTTGATAAACGGAGGAATTTATTGTTTGTAAATGACAAGTCGATTCAATGTGACGTCAGCTGTCACTGGAATAACTAAGGATGAACTACGACGTTTTTCAAAAAGAACGGTAACGATTTTTGTTATAGAAAAAAAAGAAAAGAAAGTAGACCCATAATTTTAATTTTTGGATTAAAGTATAGAGTCGCGGTGGCATTTCACCGCAACAAACACAAAAAATTCAGCCGCTGATTTTGTCAAGGTGTATTGGCCTATACATTTTTCATGCCAACTCATATTTCGGTATTTGTTATTAGACTCGAGTTTGATTAAATACAAATTTTCAGCCCAAGCTTGAATTAATAATAAGACCGAGACGTTTGATATGAACTTGATCTTGAGTTTAAACTTCGCTTGAATATTTTTGTTTTTACCTGTTTTTATGCGATTTTAGCGATATCCCTGTTAAATTTTTTTAAAATCACAAGAGCCAGATGTAGATGAACTCTTTCTTGAGTTTAGGTTTCGTGCGAATATTTTTGCTTCTACTTATTTTTTGCTATTTTCAGTGATATCTATGTTAAATCTTTCTAAAATCGTAAGAGTTCAATGCAGAGGAATTTTGTTCTTGAATTTAGGGTTTGCTTGAATATTTTTCCTTTTACTTATTTTTATAAGATTTCAGCAATATCTCTGTTAAATCTTTCTAAAATCGTAAGAGTTCGACCCAAATGAACTTTTCTTGAGTTTAGGCTTATTTTGAATATTTTTTGCTTTTACTTACGCGATTTCACCAATATCTCTATTCAATCTTTCTAAATCGTGAGAGCTCGACTAGGCTTGCAATCCTGCTCGGTTCAGTATTAAACGGTTCGATTCCGGGAATCAAACCGAATAAAATAATAAAGACCGGTTTGGTTTTCGGTTTTTATATGATGAACCGGTTTTACTTGTTTTCATTTTAAGTAGTAGAACGTTATGTCGCAGATCATTCTCAGCTGACATGGGTTTGCCGAGATTTGGGCGTCCGAAGGGCGGCGGCGGCGGCGGCGGCGAAGGCGAACCGAGCCCCAATCTCTACGTCGCCAACTGCGGACCGGCCGTCGGGATTTCGTACGACGAAATCAGGTCGGTTTTCGGCGGGTTCGGACAGGTGAAAGGAGTGCACGCCGCCGACGAGAGCGGAGCCCGCGTCGTCGTTTGTTTCGACGGCGAGGTTTCCGCTCGAGCCGCTTTTGGAAGCCCTGAATGGCCGTCCTTGTTCGGACCTCGGAGGTCGCTCTCTGCACGTTCGTTATTCCGTCGAGCGACCGGTTTGCCAGGTTTGTCTCTCGCAATCCCGTCGATCCAGGCCTAGTGCAAGCCCGACTCTGGTGACGTCTTAACGTAATTTCAGCTATGCATGGTCAAAGAGATTGGTTAGCTTATTGTGTTCGACCTTTTCGGTCAATTTATGTACAATTTGGTTTAGCTTGTTGGGTCCGGCTGTTCCGGTCAGCTTGCGTACAATTCAACTGCATTTGCTGGGCATGTTTTGAATTGCTTAGGCATTTCTAGAGGGGATTGATTCGCCTTGTGGTATGATGCTGAGAACTTATCTTGGTGTGAGAACCTGTGCTTTTACACTTTGCTTATCTAGTTTGAGATTCGGTTTAAGCATCTGTGAATTTATTGTTATTGAACCCGAATCCAGTAGAATGAAACATTTTGTGTTTAGGGTGATTTGCTTTTGCAAGTTATTTGTCTTCTATGTTATTGATGCACGGCCTGCAATTTAGGCCAACATGAATGATTCCCTTCCGGTGCATACATATGCTTAGAGCTGAAAATTCCTGGCCTTTACTTGTTGCATGACTTTATCAGTCCAGGAGAAGAGAAGGTTAGTTGAGTTCTCTATTATGGAAATATCTAATCATGCTGTTTCCGTTCCTCAATTTTAGGTTTTTGGCATCTTGCTGGCTTACTTATTACATACACGCTTCAATGTAACCAAATTACTGGTGGCTTTTCTAGGAATTACTTGCAGCAGTTGATGACAGGTGTGGAACAGTCTTGCAAAGAGAAGAGTTCAGCATTATGGCTATGAATTTCGATATGACGTAAGTAAGCTTTGCAGTATGAGCATCGTTTAGTTCGCAGTGAAGTATGTGGTCTAGTGTACCCATATATATTACTCTTAATTTGTAAGACGACTATGTTGCTCATTTCCTAAATTCCCAAGTCTTTTGTAGTCAAACACATTTTATTACTTGTTGAATGCAAACAGAGGCCATCCATCTTATCCGCATAGTACAAGTTGTTTTGTAGTCAGGTAGCAGTATTCTGTATTGAAGATGTTCCTCTCAGAATTGTGAGGAATTTGCATCTCAGAAATTGGGATTGTATGCATATCGATGGCTATTTAATCTCAGGTTTTCTTCACTTCAATGGGTACGATTTGTCCATTTGGCTGTTGCAAGGGATTTACCGCCAAAATCAGCAAATACGTGCTAGTCGGGGTGGGGTGGGGATGATTTATAGTGACTCTTTGACGTTCTGTGGTTTTGTGATTAGTATTTTTGTTTTTTGTGAGCTTTCTTAGGGAGCTCACTATGATAAATGCATGATGTGGGGTCTGACAATGTACCCCCTATGTGCCCCAAAAATGGTGAAAACTGAAAAGCAACAGCTATTGTTGCTGGATAAATGTGAAAGGGACTATATTTTCTATGCTGTGTGCATAGACATGGTGTCTAGTCCTTGCCAATGATGGATGATTGCATCAGTAATTTAATTGCTTTGTTTTCAGACAATGATGGTGTTCAGTTATACGGCTTGTTTATGATTCTTTTTTAATTTGTGCAGACGAGAAATGTTGATGCAAATAGGCATTTGGGTGAACTTCCCTCATTTGTTTCTTCTATACTTGAAAGGATCTCATCCTTCCCAGGCCTTCCATGTGCTTCAAATGCAAGTTTGGATCAACTGACGGTAATGATTCTCAATACTTTGTAGTATGCAATCATTATCTTTTATCGGACGGCAAAGATTATCCCTCATTTTTTTTAGTGAGATAAAATTTTAACTTTCAGCTGCATTCAAGTGGAATCGCCTCTATGCTTTCTTGTTCCTTCTTTTCTTCCTTTTTCTCCGAATGAAGGTTGTTTACCAGAATATATGAAACTGGAGGTTGATTGTTGTGACACAGGTCAATGAGTACCCAGTTGGAGTGGGATTGTCCCCACACATAGACACCCATTCAGCATTTGAGGATCTTATTTTCAGCCTTTCATTAGCAGGTCCTTGCATTATGGAGTTCAGGAGATACTTAGAGGGTGGCTGGCTTCACAAAGATGTCTCTGGCTCAGATGGGAATGTGGATAGTCTGGAGAACACAAAATTCTTAAGGAAAGCCATTTATCTTCCCCCTCGGTCAATGCTATTATTGTCTGCAGAGGCACGTTATGCTTGGCATCATTACATTCCGCACCATAAGGTATATGATTTGATGTTTACCTTTTTATTGAGGTTACACTGAAAATTAGATTTCCAAGGTTCAAGTTTATCATATTAATCTAAGAATACAATGATTCTAAGGTTCAAGTTTATTGTATTAATCTAAGGAAAAAAACGATAAAATGTAGAAGTTGGTCGGCTCACATAAATTCAGAGCTGACCAACTGAAAAAATTAGCTGGTAATTCCTTGTTTCTTTTTATAGCACTGGAGCTTCTCTTATATAGGAGTAGTTGTCTACTGGAATTAAATACTGACCAAAAACCAATAAATTTCGATATTTAACAACCAGGTCATTGCCTTTAAGACTTGAAATTAATAGAATGTTCCAAACTAGCTTAAACATATTCCATGCCTTACGTGTAGTCACCATTGGGCCATTGCCATTTTCTCTATGGTATGTCTTCCAGTTTGTGGGTCCAGAAAAACTGCTGAATGAATTTGGAAGCTTGTAAATATTCTTTCTGTGGACATTGATCTTTCACTATTATGCATTTGGAGACTTCCATGGTAATAGAAGAGAGCAAAGTTTAGAAACAACAATAGAGTTTAGAGTATCTGCAATTTCTATATATGGCATGGTCATTTATAGACAAGGTGAATAGAGTATCCATATGTCCAGCAATGCATGAGAACATGTTCGTGCTAATAGATTGATCTTGTGGTTTGCAGATTGACATAGTAATGGACAAGGTTATCAAAAGAAGCTCAAGAAGGGTGTCTTTTACATTTCGTAAGGTGTGTGACTTGCTCTTGATTGGGCTCTGCTGACCTTTACGAGTCACTCTGAATTCTTTTCGCTCCTAATGCCCTCAGTGAGCTTGTTGTGACCCCTGGAACTTCTTCCCTGCCAGGCAGTTTCTGTTTGTTACTACTATGTTCTTGAGCTAAAACTACGTTGAGATTCAACTATAGTAACACACCGGCATTCAATAGCATAATTCATTAAATTGAAATCTCATCAATGCTTCATTCATTGACAAGCAGTATTGACATCTTGCAGGTTAGAACAGGTCCTTGTAGATGTGAATTTCCCTCATATTGTGATTCTCAAAGTAAACATGATTAGTGGAAATATTGTGATCTAAGTTATGATTTATGGAGAATGGGATGCTCTAATGTGTCATTGAGCATAAGGACAAGTCCTGTTGGAGATGTTTAATGGGGGAAGAAGCATGTGTCCAGTTTGAAGGAAGTCTTGACTTACCATTTTCAGATTGCTATAATTCTAGAGCGGGCTATTCATTCCGGAGTTGATGTTGAAAATTAAGAAAGACACAGACCAAATCAGAAGTCGCATTTTTGGGCTTTTGTATGCTGAATTCGGGCTGCTGGGACTGGATTCATGTGGTTGAGGAGCAATGTTCTGGAGAGAGGAACAGAGAATTAGCTGAGAAAACACACTGGAATTGATTCTCAATGTCCCAATCCCATGTCAAAGCTGTAATTTGGTTAATGTGGTAAGTTGAAAGGTTATATTCATTTGTCTATTTTTGACATGCATCCTTTGTGTTTGATTTTTGTCGACTATTGATCATGTCGTGTTTCCCCAACTGGTTTGGGATAAAGGTTATATTAATGTTGATGATGTTGATATTAATCATGTCATGTTTGCTTTGGCCCTTGAAATGGAAAATTCTTTAGGTCATACGAAAAGAAGTCTGGTGATGAGATAAAAGATGCGATCATTGATCGGCAGGTTGGAAAGTAATTTAGTTATCCTATAATTGTCTTGCCAAATCGTTTCCACATTGAGAGGTCAAAAGATGACACTTTGGATCTCCAAACTTGAACCAAAAGAGATAATGCAACATGTTTGGAAGCTAAGTCCCAATGTGAGGATTATGTTGGACATTGACATGCTGATGACACCTTTTAACTTTGCTAAATTGTTGAACAAAATTTCACCTATCCAAAACTCGCTTTTACCTAAAAATCCCTATTCTTTGTACTGTCCAAATTCAATTTCTCTTTGCACATTGTGTATCCAAACTCTTCAAAGTCTGCCTTTATTCATTACTATCGATGCTCTGAATACATTGAAGAATTACACAGAGTGACCAGCACGCAGTTTTGGTACCGTGACCACCTGTGCTACTGCAATACCGAAATAGAATCATGTATCCCCTTCACCGTTCAAGCCCATTTTGCCAATAACAAGTGAACTTTTAGAATAGATAGAGGACTTTAACAGAGGAAAGCTATACTTCAGTTTGTCCATTGGAATCGAAAATCCGATTGTGGCAAGTGGGGTTTGCAGGATAAGCGCAATCGATCTTTTGGAATGGACTCCGGTCATAATACCAGTCCTCCAACTGCCTTTGCGATAGACTTCAAAGGAAAAATGAAAGAGAAGTGAGCAAACTTCAATTCATGTTATATTTTCCAGCAACGATATCATGAAAAATAGCTGAAGAAGCGTCATTACTGTCTTCGCCAGTACTGGAGAGTCGTTCTCAGCCACGTCTTGCATCTCGGATGGCAATGAGCGTAGCAAGAATCAATGAACATTCCTCTTGATGGAGAGGTTCCGACCTCCCTTCAGTGCATTTAAGAACTGCAGCCTGTGAAATCCTGAACACAGAAAATACCGAGCAAGTATATTTTTCAGCTTGAAGCTTCCACAGGATTGTTTCGTCATGGCCAAAAGCTCAATAATTTTTTTTCACCTTGCATGATGTTGAGTTGATTCGGTGAGCTTTATTAATATCGAGCTTGCAGCTATGCCAGGTTCCATGAGGATCGGCCACTCCAGGCGCCAAAATATTCTTAATCTGAAAGCAGCAATAATGCACGAGAGATCAGTTGCCTTATGCAACAACGCTCATGCCTAACACGATTTTGGGAAACAGAGGAGCGCAGAAACAGAGTTAGTCAGAATCCAAAACTAAAGAGCGAGTAATCATATTCTTTTCTGACCGATCTGTGAAGCTTACAATGTCCATCTTCAAAAAGTTTAAGAAACTATCTCGAAATCGCTTCGAAAGTGATGAAACAGCTCAAATTGTTTATCAGCGAGGCATTGTTTTCAATCTCGAGTTTGTCAAGCACCTGACCTGCCCCGAGGGCATAGGCGGCATTTATAAGGAATATCGGGGTCTGAATTTGCGGAACCAACGTTTTGAGGGAAGAAGCAACTGCGATAATGTTTAGCAACATTGGTTGCCATTAGGACACAACTAGAAGCAAAAGATGCAGAATTTAACGGCAGAATTAATGTCGCCTACCAATCCTGGTCTCAGTTTGGATGTGCAGGAAGTTGGTAGATTCTTGGCTGATCCCTGCACCATGTGACAGAGATTAAAAAAGACATGCATATTTCTGAGACTAAGGCACGCACCAGAGAGAGAGAGAGAGAGAGAGAGTACATGTGTTGCAACCACTTGACTGTAGAAAGTTTCAATGTGCTGAGCTCCAGAAACATCCATCCTGAATTAGAACCAGAAGGAGAGAAATGTCATCCTAAGTTCTGGTAATAATTGCAAGCCACAATTCGTCCTAGGCCTGAATCCAAAAGGAGGAAACAACGAGCTTACGCGTTGATAAAAATAGCCAGCATCTGCAAGGCATTTGACTTTGGCACTTGCAGGCGCGAGAGCTCGGAATCGATCACAATGCAGTATCGAAGTCAATCCACCAGCTGAGCATCCAGAAAGAATAGCCTACATGAACAAATTTCCAATTTGCTTCCGATTATTAAGGAAAGAGAGGGGAAAAGGATAAGATATAAAAGGATTGGGGAGCTCATCGAGTTGGTTCATACATTTTGCGCCTTCCTCATCCCTTTCGACAGTAAATCCTCGATAATCGCTACAAAAACCCTCGCTCCTCTAAAGTGAAGTTTAGTAGCCTGGTCCAAATGTGAAAATGATCAAGGAAAACAATACAGAATGTTTGCAACAGACTCAGCTTTGCGCAGCAATAAAAATGTCAGGCTTGAGACTCAAACAAACTTACGGGTCTACTGCTTCCACGTCCCCAGTAATAAGCTCCATCACAGTATCTGACCTTGATTCTGTTCCAGTTGTAGAAGTCTAAACCGCCACAAAGAAGAAGAGAGGAAGTTGAGATCTGATACTTTCCAAGAAGAGACCAATTTTAAAGAAGCATAGACCCGCACCTGGATTAAATTTTTGTTTATTATGGAATATACCGGAGAAAACAACTTCCTTGCGCATCTGTTTCGATGAACCTAACCGTGTATCCCTTCGATCGAGCAAGTGGTGACATTGTTGCACCATCCTCCTCCCTGAAAAAACAAGATAGAGCCGTTCAATCACCATGTCGGGCCAAATTATAACTCATGATGTTCTAGAGAATGAACTTTCATCTGCGCTTACTGCACAAAAATCAGATTAGATGGATAATGTGAAAAAAGGGCTAGTGTCTAAATGTGAACCGCAGAAAACTTTTATTTACTCAGCAGGATTAGTCACCATTCCTTTCTCTATCTAGCAGGTAATCAAATACAATCTCAAATTGCTCAATCTACGATAAATTACATAAGCACAGACCTCAAAGTGAATGAGCCAATTGTTAGCGCCGGCCCCAAATCCCTTATCGAAGTGGTAAGCCGGAGGGCTACCATCCAAACAAACTGCGGAGCATGTTGAACCTCAACCAAGTCAACACTGATAAAACTCGAATGAAAGGGTAAAAATTGCAGGACATTTCAAATAGGAAGCATCAAGTTCATCTCGGACTCACCAGCTCCTTTTGCTACAGCATTTTGGACATACGTAATCCCAACATTAAAGGCTTCGGACTTGAGCAAGATCTGTATGCTCAGTATAACACACAGCCATGTCCTAAATCTTGCATCGGCCATGTTGCTGTGCGATTAGCCCCTGCTGGGAAAGCAATTTCAACAAAATTGATATGCGGGTAAGCAGAGAACAAGACAAGGGAAGAATCAGAATATGGAAACACATGAGTGACACGTTTAATTAGTACTCTTTTGAAACAGAAACACAGAAAAGCGCATAAACAAAGCAAACCCACTAGTAAAAGTGAATATAGCAGATGCGAAAGTGTGACATGATTGGGATGCACCTTTTCCCAACAAAAACAACCTCAAAACCTTTCTTGTTCTACTTACTCTTAGTTGTTAAGGAAAGAACTAGCAATAGCTACCGATCAGAGCCAAACGCAGCTGAACCACAAAAATTCCATTCTGACAGAACATAAACAAAATCCAAGAACTAACATATAACGTAAAATCAAGGAGGATCACTAAGGATCGAGTGAAGAGATCTAAGTAAAGAAGACTCAAAACTGAACTTGCCACATTCATTTCACGACCACATTATAAGGATGGGTGGCGGCCAGAAAATCTAGGAGAAATTACCCAGCAAAGAAAAGAACACGATGAAGCACCCGAGGGATGAGGAAATTGAAGAATGTAGCTGATGCCCAAATCCAGAAATGAGCTTCAAATCTCCCAACAAGTTCTCTTCTTTCTCATCAAACGTATTTATCACTGCAAATTGACGAAACAGTGGAGGGAGACTAGACGGCTGGAGTTGGAGGTCAAAAGCCAAGGCGCCTTCTTGCTCATGGCACTCGGTTTCGGACGTCGGCGAAACAGCTCAGCTCACTTTCCACGTCTTTAAGTAGAAGTCCACCGTGCGAAGCAAAGCAAAAGCCGAGACTCCAAGAACCGACACTCATTCGCTCCGGGAACAAAAGCCATAGTATTTTCCAAAGGTAAAAGCAGGAACTTTGATTCTTGAGAAGTTTACTTTTTCCACCTTTTTTTTGTCTGTTACGCCGGAGTGCTCAGGGTCCCGGGCAATATCCGACCCGAGACAGTGGGTGACAGGGACAGCCTGCGAATCATATCCGTTTACGCGCTCCGACATTAATGCGTGTCTCAAAACAGAGGTGGAGAGAGAGCGCGGGGGACGCAGGCGAACGTTCATTGGGACCATGAGCCCATAATTTTTCACTCCGGACTAACTATATGCCATATAAATGAATTGCTATTGCCATTAAGCTAAAGCAATATGCATATTTGCATGACTGATGTCTCATAAGTTCATAACGTGTGGCCTAAGGCCAATTTAAACGTTTTCCCTTGGGCGCGCACGACAACACTTCTAGTGTAGAATTTCTGCTGGAGTAGAAATCCGTTTGACAACGTAATTTCTGGAGTAAAAATTCATTTGGTTGTATAACTTTATTTTTTTTTATTTCTAGAGCTTTTTTTTTTGCTCCAGAAGCATTTTTGAGGCCACCTAAAAATGTACAAAGAATTACTTCTCTCTAGAAATAGAAAAATCAACTTCTAATCAGAATTTGATTTCTAGATCATGCGTGCCCAAGATTTCGTAAAGAATAAATTATTTGAAAAATTTTATTTTGAAAATGATTACTTGTATTGTTTGAAATAACTAGTCAATAATAATTATTTCCATTATGAATAACAATTATTTCTAAATTTTTTTATGGATAGTGAAAAATAGTTTTTGTTCATTCATTTTACGATAAACAAAAG
This sequence comes from Psidium friedrichsthalianum, assembly GCA_019149425.1. Classification (NCBI taxonomy): domain Eukaryota; kingdom Viridiplantae; phylum Streptophyta; class Magnoliopsida; order Myrtales; family Myrtaceae; genus Psidium; species Psidium friedrichsthalianum. The sequence goes on from JAGVVM010005271.1 coordinate 21,958, forward strand.
CACCTTAAGGATCTGTTTGTTTCGTAAAAAATGAATAGTTTAGAAAAATATTTTCTTAAAAATGATGGCTTGCATCACTTGAAAGAATTATAATTATTTTAGAAAAATATTTTCTAAATCATTCATCTTGCGCAAAATAAATTGAGCCTGAGCTCTCAAATTATAAAGCCCTCGAAATCAAGCTATACGAACTTTTCCCCCTTTTAGGGTTTTCTCTCACTCAGTTGCCAAGCCCTCCTCCAATGAAGATCGATCTTGAGGGAGCGGGAGACTATCTCTCTCCCTCCCTCCCTCTTTCCTCTTTTCTCTTCCTTTCTATATCCCCATATGGTTCCCCATATCTTCATCTTTAAGAATTTTGTAGACTTCTTTGGTGATTCATGGACGTTGTTTGTTCGAGCACTCCGCAAGTCTTTGAAGTTCCTCTCACTACATTCAATATTGAGTTTTGTTTGAAATTATTTGATCAATTATAGTTGTTTGGCAGCTTTTCTCGCCTGATTTAGAGTTAACTCTAAATTTGAGAGTTCTTCTATCCCGATCTAGATAGAAATCTAAGTTTACAAGATGTTATTTGTGCCTTTTCAATATATTGGTCCTATTGTCATCTCTATTTGGTGGTGGTGCCGAGGACCGCCTTTTGGCAAAACTGTAGCTACTATAGAGAAAGATTTCGGCGAGTGCTCATAATCGATGCGAGTTTCGGTGATTGATCTCTGATTGTGACATGATATTATGACAAATCTGTTCTTGTGGAAAGAGAAAGTTGTTGTCGATTATACCAAGTTGATATATTTTTTAGATTTGTATTGGCTTGTAAGGTTTTGTGATTGATTTTGTCATGAAATTATTTAAATTTCTTTGAGTGAAAAATTTCCTTATGACGAAAAAGAAAAAGTCGAGTAATTTTGTTTTTAGAAAAAGTATCGAAGAATTTACTGTAATTTCCCATGAAACGAAATCATTTCTTCCCTACTCAATCCTTCACTTGATTAGGTAAATCGGGTCGTTAAAAAAGTGAAATTTGACGAGTCTTGACTTAAGTTTTGTTTATTTATCATATAATGAAAAGTAAATTTAGTCAGTAGAAATTTGAAGCCGTAGGGCCCCACTACGAAGGTGGTGACCTAAAACTGGAGCGGACCATGTGATTGACGGTGATCCGCTAAGGTGGGGGCCCGCATCAAGAGGTGGAAGGAGGACCCATCACTACGTATCACATCGGTCACGCAGACATCAAGCTGTAACCCCAAGTGTCCTCACGAGATGGATTTCGGCCTTAATTGCCGCTGTGATAGATTTATCCCGAACTATTTATAGTTGGCGTGTATCACAGCACCTTGCATAGGAGTTACATCAAGCTGCACTTGATTTGGATGGGCTGTGATGGAGAGATCGCTTTCAAATGTATGTCATGCATACCCCGTGTTGGGGTTGTTGCTTTCGATTCCGTGCTCGGGTCACCAATTCGATTACTCCGTCGAGCGTTTCACGGGCTTGTTTGAGGTTGTCTACGATGACGTGTGTGCATACAATAATTATCGAGAGGGCGACGGCGGTCATAATGACTCGCACCGTTCGACGTCCGGCAAAACATTTTGGGTTAGCGATGAGGCGAAGATCATTTTTAAACAGCGCTGTCGCTTTGAAGAGAAATCATTTTTAATTAGGCGAGGGCTTCGAAACCTGTCAAGAGTTGTGTCTTCGAGATCATCTATTCTATCCTCTCAACACCTCAGGGCGGGTCATCGAGTTCATTCCAAAGAGAGCGGCCCCCTCTTAGATGGAACGGAGATGCTAGCGATGAGGTTCACGTCGGCATCAATCGATCAATTCAACCTTCGGATCGGCCCGGACAATAATCGAAGCAAGAATGACACGTGGACGACGAGACGATACGAGATAAGATTGGTCAACCGCATTGGGCGCTCAACTCTTCCTCGAGCAAGTAGATGTGTTCGATCGATGATGATACTCTAGGCAAAAGGGGCAATGCGGTGTCGACATTAGACTCATTTCGGATACTTAATGACCCCGAAAATCAAGTCGGACCAACCATATGGTCCACAAAAATAACGACAAACTAAGGTCGAATTATTATATCAAGAGAGTCCTAAAGAATGGCCCCCATTTGCCTCATGAAATAATGCCATCTATTATTGGGACTTCAACTTTTCGTGATAACGCAAGTCTGTGGATCCATTCGTTTTATTTGGTCAAATGATACAGTTTCTTCAATCGGGTTTGGGTAAGAGGGGACGGATACCGGAGCGTCCGATTGTATCCGGGTCGGACCGACTAATTTCTTGCGGCTTTTGAAAATGTTTGAAAGAGGGTGTAACAAAAATTTGTCTGGGAATTTTTGGGAAACCAAGGAATAAAAGCTGCGATCGATGATTACCTTACCCAAAAAAAAAAAAGCTGCGATCGATGATGTCTTATTTCACAGCTTTGGTTGCCACACTAGCGTCTTTCGCCACTAGACTGCGATTCTCTAAGTCCGTCGGGTATTCAGAGATGTAATTGCTCATTCCTAATAGTTCTTCTTCGTGGACAATGATCAAAGTGAACCTTAGATGAAAGCGTCACGGGGCGAAAGTTTTCTGGCCAAGGAGAAGCCCGTGTTGCACCTGATGAGTTGGAACACCAGATTAGCGTTCGACTCGTGATCGTTTCGAAGGACGATACGACGAATATCATTGTCATAATGAACTGTGCCATGATCAATCTAACTCGAACGTTCAGTTCCTTGAGTGAGACATATGGTTTACTCCAGCAAATGACTAGCTTCGTGACCGTCATTAAATTGAGTGGTCTTAGCTCTTGATCAATTCGTGCACGGGAGGCCAACCCCATCTTTGGAGATATTTTAATGCGGTAATAATCATATCCTTGAATTTCTAACACAAACACCATGACGTCCCTCCCTTGAACCGGTTGTTCCTATCCTTCCGCGTCTCTCGCACTTCACCCCGACGTTATAAAGCTCCACTTTTCCGTCCACATGGGTATGGGAGAGATCGGAATGAGGTAGAAAACTAATGCTTATCTTTAGATATGTACGCATAACGTAAATTTCTTTATATCGGGAACCTTAAAGGGAGAATTTTTCGTCAAGCATAGTGGCTCTGTCAATGGTTAGCGAAATATTTCTATGAAATGCCATCGGATGCGGATTTCGGCAAAGGTGAAGATTCAAATTTAGGCTTTTGAAAGAGATTAGGTGGCGCCCTTTGTTGGGAAAATAGGGTCTTTTCTTCTGTTCCTTGGTGATCAAAGATGTGTCTTTTCAAGTGGGTGGAATACCTTGCAATTTGCATACATCTTCAATGGATGAGTTGATCGAGCATAAATGCCCGCGATGGAACTTCTTAAAATGGAGGTTCAACTAATCTCTGCGGCACTGTTTTTCTTTTCAATGAAGTGGATTCATTGCTCATCATTAGTGGTATACGCAAAAATTTATTTGCGCCCACTAAACTCATTCATTTTGGTAACATTTATAACTTTCGGTTTGATGTATTATTTCAGAGAGTTTGCTATTTGTCCTCGGCTCACTTAAGCTCTCGAGCCCAATGTGTAAGTGGGCTTTGGATAGATTCTTGGGCTCTCTCTATGCTCTCGAGCCCAATATGTAAGTGGGGCTTTAGATAGACTCCCTGTCTCTCTCTCTCTCTCTTTCCACATAGCAGTACCCATGATTGTATATTGCCTCTTCTTTTTTTCCCAATTAGAGACCGTGGGCTACATCTGTCTCACTTTCATAAAATGGGTTGAAATATGAAGTTAGGGCAAGAACATCATAATGTACATAGCACCAATTAAGTTCTCTATCTCCACTCACAGAGTTACTCCTTATTCTAATGCGAGTATGAGCCTGAAGATGTAACTTGAGGTTCACTGAACCCGTCCATGGGAATAGTGTACCATGTCGGATGGGCGCGCTTGATATATCCCTCGGACGAACATTGAGGCTGAGATTGTCTAGGGTTTCGCCAATGACATTGACCGAGGATGAAGTTCTGTGACGTTACATACCACTAAAACTAGTAAAGTGGACCTCCATGAGTGTTGTGTACCTTCAATGTTTGGTTGGAAAGTCGAAGAGGAGAAGCTAGAAGACAGGTGCTTTACTTTATTGTGGACCTCCATGGAAATATCACCCTCAAAGTTTCTCGGCCTCGTGATCTTTCTTTAGATGGACCCAAAGCCTCCAATTATTATATATTAGTACCGCAAAAATGTTACAAGTCTGTATTTTTCAACCAAAAGAACCTGTCCTTTTGCCCAAAAAGACATGACACGAGGAAAAGAAGCTGTCCTGTGGGAACCAAAAAAAGAAAGCAGCTGTGGGTGTGATCGAGGTTTTTATTCAAATTTGATTTGCTAGACCGAAACCGAATACATAGGCCCAAGGAAAACGATCAAACTTAGCCATGGCTTGTAACTAGTGTCCTTGGACCTCTCAGCGATGATGGTGCCAGAGGAGTTCCAATTGAAAACCCTTAGTTCAAGCCACGGGGATGGTCAAAATCCAAAGTACTTAAGACAGATCCAAACCCTTCAATCAAAGTCGAATTCGACCATCCGTGCACGGTTTGATTCGGTTTGGTTTTGTTCGGTGGACCTTATGAAAGCACCCACAAAAAGACTTCACAAGTTAGAGAAATTACGTTAATTTACTTCCGCCCACCTAACTGCTTTAGAGACGATTCAATCGTCGCGTCATTTGTCATTAATGTCGGTTTTGTGTCTCTAGCCCTTACAAAAAGGGGGATGTCTTCGGCCTTTCTCGCTTGCAAACCTAAGCAAATATTCTTTTACAGTGACGCCCACTAGCTAGCATGAAGGGACAGCCAATGTGCAAACCCATGGTGCCTCCACACCGACTGCCACTTTGTTTTTCGACCGTCAAATTCTTAGTCCCGCCTTTGCAAAGTACCTTATCCAAAATGTCATGATTAGTGTATTCGATAGAAAAGGCAACTCAGACCTAAAGTTCAATCTCTATCTTGCATCATGCAATAATCACCTTTCTTTTTTTTTTTTTCCTCAAAAGGTCCCTCCAACACTTTGGGCGGTGGGGTCTTCACTAGGCTAAGATGAATTCCTAGCGGAGCATGGCACCGGCCAGGCCGGGGAGCCGGCCGTATACATAGATGAAGAGACATCTATTTGGAAGGTGAGGTAACTATCTAGGGTTAAGCGCCAACTAATGAGTTGGACGCGAGAAAGTACGTAAGATGCTCTAAATTCAGGGGAGGTCCAAGAACAAATGAGCAGAGCCGTTACCGCATCATCGGCCGTGAAAAAAAGATCATCGGCTTATTGGATTATCTATCAAAGTACTGTAGCATATGAAGATGAAGATGCAGATGCGGATGCAACTCCTGACAAATGAAAAAGAGAAGGAATGGCAGTTGCCACTCTAGGGTTTTCTTTACAGTCAAAAGGAGGGGGAGGAAAAAAAAGGAGCAGGATCACTCAGCAAAGAGCGTCCATTCAAATCGTGATTCCAAGATAGCGGCACTTTTTTCGCATGGCCATCACCTTCCAAACAAATGGCCATCGCTTTCACTTCCCACTCATTATGCCTGCCAAACTTGGATTCTTGCGTAACATCTTGAGAGGGTCCGCCGAGTAATTAAGCATTTGACTCGGATGTAAACATATCTGACTTGCTTGATCGCATGTCATTATTTTAACTATGACTTTGAGGATCGAGGCTACCATGCATTAACAGGGATAACTATCTAGAAAGTCTTAAATCTACTAACAGAGACCGACTCAATTCTGAACATTTTAATTGGGCTAATTTAGTGCTAAATCTTTTGACGATTTGCCAATTTAGTATATTCTATATATGATGAAATTTTATGTGATGTGTATGAATCGATGGTTTAAATTACGTATATCCATCTAAATTAGCTAAGTCAAAGATTCAGGTGCCCTATATTATCTACTAAAGAAATTTCCAATATTTGAACTTGGTCCGGGTAAGCTCTAGCATTTAGTATGTTTTATGATGGATGTTTAACGTGGGCGTTAAGATGAAGACTTTTGCTAAGTACTTAAGGATATTTGGAAGATCAAATCATGAGACTGGATCTATGATAAAAGCACATCATGAATTTTACAGAATGCTATAACTATATATCTATGTTAAAGTAACTAAATATATTTTTTGTAAGAAAGACTTTGTTCTCTCTATCATATCTTTTTTTTGAATAGAAAAAACACATATGTAAAAGTTTCAAGTCTAATCTATATATAGTTCGTAAGGGACTCAATGCAGACATTGATGGGGATCAAAATGTCTATTCATGTACCTTTATTTTTGAGGCTCAAATATAGGCTTGTTTACTTATGTTTTCTCATATGAATCTCATCTTAGCTATTGGGGATCCTATTTCTGTACCAACCCAAGATATGCTTAATTGTTGGCCAATATGTATTAATGAGTAGGAATCGCCAAGGTATTCGTACAAATATGAACAATCCATGAAATTGCAGAAACTGTCAAAATGAAAGAACTTATGATAATAACTACAAGTACAAAAAAAGAACATTTTTTTTTGTAATTCCTATGACACAATTGGAGTTTATCAACAAAAAAGAATCCATTTCGATAGTCCTTTGTGGCTTTGATGGTGACTGGATCAATGTGTTATTGCTTCAAGAGGAGTTCCTATCAAGATTTACTATGAATCTCTGGGTACCTATCATAGTCACTAGGATTATATCAAACATGTGATCTTATGAACAAATCGAATGACAACGCTCTATAGATCATCATAACAAACTAAGGTCCTACTTAAAATCCGAGCTATTTATTATGTTTGGCCAGACTCCTAAACCTTACAATCCGTACTAACATTTTAGCCACAATAATAAAATGGACTCATACGCATTGAGCGCATTCTCCGACTTAGCCGCACAGTTAATTTTGAGAAAATTACCAAAAAAGTCATAAACCGTTTTGCAATTGTGTCATTTCAGTTTAAACTTTTTTTTGCCAATTCAGTCTTAAACCTTTTGTAATTGTGTCATTTCAGTCCATCCAGTGAATTTTGGCCAGCTGGCGATCGAATATTTTAATTTTTTTTAATGATTTTTATTTTTTTCTTTCCTTTTTTCTCCCAACCCATCCCCATCCTCAGCCGGTCACTAGACCTCGACGATTGACTAGAGGCGCGACTGGCGAGGCTAAGCCTCACCGAACAATGGCGAGGCTCTAGGCCAGTGAGGTTGAGCCTCGCTCGACCATGGCGGGGCTCGACCTTGCCGGTGCTGCCTTGCTTGGCGACGGCGAGGTCGAGCCTTGCCCATCCATAGAGGACCTACTACTAGTTTTAGAGAGAGAGAGGGGGAGAGGGCCGTTGGTTTTGGAGAGAGAGAGAGAAAGAGAGGCCTGTTGATTTTAGAGAGAGAGAAAGAGAGATGGTGCGAGGTTGAGCCTTGCCCAGCCATAGCAAGGCTCGATCTTGACCTTGCCATCGCTACCTCGCCTGGTGAAGGCGTGGCTAAGCCTTGCCATGGCTAGGCGAGGCTCAACCCTTGCCGACCCAGATCTAGGCTTGCAAGATCAAGCCTTGCCCGGCCATGGCGGGGCTCGGCCTCACCATCATCGGGTGAGGTAGCGTTGGCAAGGTCTCGCTCGGCCTCACCAGTCGCGCCTCTGGCTGGCCATCGCGATTGAGGAAGGGGATGGGTTGGGAGGAAAGAAAAAGAAAAAAAAAAGAAAAAGAATTAAAAATCATTAAAAATAAAAATTCAAAAAAATATTAAAATATTCGATTGCCAGACGGCCAATGTTTACGTCAGTATCGGCCAGTCAAAATTCATCAGATGGACTAAAATGACATAATTACAAAATGTTTAGGAATAAATTGACCAAAAAAAAGTTTAAGATTGAAATGACACAATTGCAATAGATTTAGGACTTTTTTAGTAATTTTCCCATTATTTTTTTTCCTTTTGTGAAATGACCTAAATCTAGATCAAATATATCTCACATATTTTTCCCCACCAAATTCTTACAAACATTCCGAACAAAGCCAATGGTATGTACTATTGAGCGAAAATAAATGAATGCGTATGTAAAACGGACAAAATAAATAAGGTCATATCTCATAAATTCTTTGTAAATTTCATATTTAAATACATCCTCATATCATGTGCCCGTTTATAGTGTTAAAATAATTATTCTAATTTTTGTATGGCATTATTAATTTAATTCGCAGATGAGTGTGTTGTGGCTTAAGACCGTGCATGTGATGTTTTCCACATAGGGTAATTTTAGTGAAAAAAATTTAACTTTAGTATAGGTGAGGCCACATCAAATTACATCAACGTGCCACACTACAAAAGCACATCTAATGCATGTAATAGAGAAAACATAAATCTCTGTAATTCACCAGAATCGCTCAAAGAAAGGCCTCATCTCAATCCATGGACGTCGAAGCTTCAGTGGAAGGAGGTCTCATGGTGAACATATCCAAGAAAAGTATCGTGAAATCCATCGCTCCATCGGAAGATCCTCCTCAAGTCCTCACTCTCTCCAACCTCGACCTTCTCTCCGGGCGGTTTCCGGTGACCTACTTCTACTTTTACCGGAAACCGGCGAGTGACGACAGTGACTTCGCCTCCATTGTGGAAGCCCTCAAGAGCTCTTTAGCAGCTACTCTAGCTCACTTCTACCCGTTCGCCGGTCGGATAGTCCCGAACCCGGACACTGGCGAACCGGAAATCGTGTGCGATAACACAGGAGCATTGGTTCTTGAAGCTGATGCGAGCAGAGATTTGAAGCAGTTGGATTTCCACAATCTCAATCAGTTCATGCAAGGGAAGCTCGTTCACATTCAACCCGACTTCCCGGTTCAAGTTCAGGTAGTTTCTTTAATGTGTTGAGAGCAACCATGACTTTAACTTTCACTTCTTTGAATAACTAAAATCTTGACTCTACTTCATGATGGTAAATTAAGACTTCTAATGGTAAAAAAAAAAAAAAATCTCTCTCTGCCTCTCTCTCTCTCTCTGATGTGCATATTGAGTTGGGATAACTTTATGCCCATCCAAAAAGTGCAGCTAATATTCTTATATAAGTTCGATATGCGTATTCTGAATCCCTTTGAGTCGTCGCATTTGATTAATATCATGCTAATAAGAAATTCACCATATCTATTTGTGTAGATGTATTTAGGTGCGCGCAACTGCTAAGTGTCTCTCAAAATAGAGAAGGCACTAAACGAAAGGAACCACCATAGTCTTGTTGAAACCTTAGCAGTCAAACCATGCAAGTATCTCGTTACAAAGTCAAATTTACTTCTTAAATTGTCAACGTTTAGCATATATATGCAATCAAGATTTCAAATAGGAGATCCAATTTAAGGATTCCTTTCGATGGAACAATCTAGCGGGAAAGTAATTTTGCCAATTTAGTCATAATTTTATTTTTGGCCAATTGAGTCGTACACTTTCTACATTTGTGCTAATTCAATATATCCGACAATTTTGATCAGAAATAACTGATATGGACATTGGCGATCTTACGTGTAACGGTGACATTGACATATTCTAATAACTTCTAATAATTTTTTGCATTTTTGAATTTTTTTTTATTTTTTCTTTTCCTTCTATTTACTTTTCTTCTTTGGGCTCCGATCGCTGGCCCTCACTGTGGCAGGCAAGGGTTGGCTGGTGACCCTGGGCGACCCTTAGCCCAAAAAATTGATTTTTTTTTCCCATTAACTCATGGGCTATGTTTTTCCCAATTCTTAATTGGTGGAAACTTCCTCCAATTGTCTTTAATTTGTGTGCTAAAGACGGGAATCGACTTAAATGTCTAATTAAGAAGATACCTTTGAATCAAGAACATCATCCCCTTCTATGCTCGTATCTTTCTCAATTCTTTTCGACTGATTCGGGTTTGAAAACATGGCAGGTAACGAAGTACCGCTGCGGAAGCATTTCGTTGACGTTCAGCTTCGACCACGCCCTCGGCGACGCGAGCTCATTCCATAAATTTCTTCTCTCGTGGTCTGAAATTTCGAGGAACATACCGATTTCATGTAGACCGAATCATAGTCGCCACCTCCGGGCCCGTATCCCTCCGACGTACCACTCGTCACTAGACCAAGCTTTTCTGAAGTGCACCTTGGAAGACATACTAAACATCCCGACGCCCAAGACTTTGCTCAAGCGGCTTTATCACGTGGAGTACGAAAGCATTAGTAATTTGCAGAAGCTCGCTTCATCGGACGGTCGGAGCCGGACGAAGATCGAGGCCTTCTCGGCTTATCTATGGAAGATGATGGTCCGTGCAATCGATGTCGAGTTTCATGCGAATTGCAAGATGGGTTGGCTGGTCGACGGACGACGAAGGATGGGAATGGAGACTCCGACCCATCGCCGGATTACATAGGAAATGTGTTGTCTTTGGCTGTCGGAGAGGCCAGTATTGAAGACTTGAAGAATTTGAGTATATCAGATGTTTCAAGCAAGGTTCACGAGGCCATTTCTAAGGTCACAACTCGAAGTCATTTCTTGGATTTGATTGATTGGATCGAATGCCATAGGCCAGGGCTGATGCTATCTAGGGTTGTCCTTGGTCAAGGAGGGCCCACGCTTGTCGTCTCGTCCGGTCGGAGATTCCCGGTAGCGGAGTTAGATTTCGGGTTCGGGAGCCCGGTGCTAGGGATGGTTTGTTCCACCATAGAAAAGATCGGAGTCGGCTATGTGAATCAAAGGTCAAGTGCCAAAGGCGATGGCTCATGGACTCTGTCGGCTATCCTGTGGCCGGAGCTGGCGGCTGCATTTGATTCGGATCCCATTCTGCAACCCATGTCTACAAGACATCTTCAACTGTAGCATTGTTGTATATCATGATTTACATGAGCTTGAGCTATTGTAACTACCATTGATTTAGGAAAAGCCTCTCGTGCGGCAACGTATGTAATTATTACAGAATTCACATTTAGAAATTGTGGAAGGATATGGAAAATGGGAAAATAATATTGAATTTCGTCTTCTATTATAAGGTTGAAATAGTTTATCACAATCGAGATTAATTGTATTTGATCTCCCTAAAGAAGGGAAAGAAATTCTGAAAATTTGAATTGTGTATTGTATACGAAAACGCGCCATAAAAGCTAAGGATACTTACAAAATGTCTCGTTCTTTATACACAAAAACAATCTCTCGTACGCCAAAGCCATCTTCCTCGCCGTGAACATTGAAGTCGCATAATCTCTGCAAGCCCTACCTCTCTCGGCCAACCTCTTTGGACCTTCCGTGATCACTGTCTCCATCGCCTCCACGAGCGACTCCACGTTCGGCGAGAACAAAAACCCTAGCTCATCGTCCACGACGATCGTCCCTTTGATGCTCGGAAACCTGGACGCCATCACCGGCTTCCCGCTCATCATCGCCTCCATCAGCGTGAGGTCCAACCCTTGTGGCCTTAGCGTCGGGTTTAGGAACACGTCGATTGAATTGTAGAAACGGCCCAACTGAGACGGTCTCATCGAGCCCAGGACCAAAACCCTGGGGCCCAATTCCTTGTAGCGACCGGCCCATGGGCCAGAGCCCGCGATGACTAGGTACACGTTCGGGTGCCTTTCGGTGATTATGGAGAATGCTCGATGGAGGAGGGGGTGGCCTTTGTCCTTGACGAGCCTACCGGCGACACCAAGCACGACGGTTGCGTTCCTGGGAACGCCCATTTGGGAGCGGAATTCACGGCCCGAGCCGGATTCTGCTTGAAGTCGGCCTCGTCAACGCCGTTGAGGATGACGTGGACTCTCCTGGTTGGGATTTGGTACACGTCACGCAACATCTCACCGCAACTATCGCTGATCGCCACGTGGTGGGCATATTTGTGGAAGAACCTGATTTCGTTAAGTACCTAATCCAAAAGCACGTTAATGTAAGAATCCCCTGCCCATGTTGAGAACAAAAGATAACTTTTTCACTGGGTTATGATTAATTAGTTAATTGATTAGATCGAATTGTTCTAGCAAATTACAGATATCAGATTAAGAAAGGGGAGAAAAGAGAGACTAACAATTTACGTAACGTACCTTCGGAATCACGCCTTGCATGCTCTTGTCAACGTCCGGCGGGATGGGCTCGCCATCCGGCCTCAGCGCCAGGTCCTGATAAATGTCCGACTGCAGGCTCTCGAGCGCGATCCCATGCCACGACACGGCGAGGTTTGGCACGTCTCGGGCCACCCAGTGAGGGAGCGCTACGCTCTCCGAGTGCACCACGTCGAACGCCTCCCGCCGGTTCTCCTCCTCAAACATCTCCCACGCCTTGTTGTACCTCCACTTCCCCGGCTCACCCTCGTGGAAATGCAACTGCGGTGGCGGAATCGGCGCACCCCCCGTGTGGTCCTTGATGTCGGCAGCGCCCTCAACGGGGGATGTGAACACATGGACTCGGTGGCCACGGGCCGCGAGGGCGGTGTGGAGGGTGTAGGCATGGCGCTCCATGCCACCGGGGGTCGTGCCGACCGGCCACTTCCGGGAGAACACGGCGATCCGGAGCGGTGGTGGCGGGTGTCGGACATCCCTCAGGCCGTTGAAGGAGAGGCGGTTCCACACAAAGCGGGCGTCGCGGAGATCACCGGAGAAGGGCTTTGGGCCGTGGGCGGGGGCCTTGGCTGCGGCGTTGGGAAGAGGGCGGCGCAGGCAGAGGAGGTGGTGGTGGCGCGGAGGAGGAAGAGGCGGGGATGGTGAAGAGGACGATGAAGAAGAGGGTGGTGCACAGGTTGGATTGGGATGGGGTCACCATCTTCTTGGGCTTGTTGGGGCGGCGGCGGCGCGAAGGGCATGTTGGGAACGAATGCAAATCCCAAGAGAGGTGAAGAAAGAGATCGAACTATGGCTTTCGAGCGTGAATGGGACGGATTGCTTTGGGAGGGATTTGGGGAATAGTAGGCACGTCACTTGAGCAGGATTTGTTCCTTGAAGTTGTGCGTTTCCCACGCCTCGGTTGAAAAAAGGGAAGGAGGAACCTTCATTGGGTGGATGCTTGTTGACTTTCCTTCAATCTCTTCCATCTTTTGACAGCAATAACATAAGCAAAACTCGTGACGCAAGGATGAGTTTAAATTTGTAACCTTGCTATCCCCATAAAGTGTAGCAATAGTTACTATCGAAATCGTCGACAAGGACCCTATTAAAGATTCTGCAAAACAAGGTGTGATCGATGGGGTGATTAGACGTCAATTTTGGAAGTCAATAATAGTGGGTTTCACATGATGACGTAATGGTATTTCCGCGGACTCTTTACTAATGGAAGCAATCGATTTTGTGGGTACAATTGAGCACAAGATTCGAAATTCACCGCCTAATCCTTTTTGGGCAAAGTTCCTTCCCGTCGAGATTCACGAAAGTAACGTCTTCTGATGCCATGGCTGTGGAATGTCACCCTCCGGCCACGTTAGGGCAAACGAACGTCGGATTTTGAACCTTGGACGGTCGAAAAAAAGTCAACCCCAAGTTGGGTTGTTTGGAATGGAAGGGTTTGCAGTTAGACTTGCCAAACTCAAAGCCGCCCGGCCCCCACGAGGTTTGTTTGCCGATGAAGAATTTGATTTCCGAATACGCGAGCGTTGGTTGTACTTGTACACAAGCATAAAATAAAGCAAATTGAAGTCAACAAAAACCACGCTCGCTCAGTCGACCATGTAGTTTGGATTGGAAGTGCTCCCACTTTTGCTTGGTGGGAAAGCACTTTTGGCTGTCTCTCTACTTTGCTTGCTCTTGAGCATGTTTAATCCCGCTGCTAACACTTGGTGAGCTCACATGGAGGGGGGGAATTTCTTCACCAAGCATGGGCAGGTTGTGAAATTCACGTGCTTTGCTTGGGTTATGATCCATCTCTTTCAAAATCTCAAGCCCGTGAACGTGGTAAGCTGCGAAGTAGACTTAAAGTCTTGGGAGGCGAGCTAGTTCTAGAAAGCCCTTTGAATTCTGATAGTGTTCATCACTGGCTCTTCCATTAAGTGTACAAATTGCTTGCCATTCACAAATAGTTGATTCTTCGCTAATCAACTAGTATGGGGCAGGTGGAACTTTTCAAGGACGATCGATCTGAAGATTGGAACCTAAGACAAACAATATTTGTCTCGTTTTTTGAAAAACTGAAATCAGGAAATTCGGTTGCCTTGGAAGTGGCCTACGATCGAATTGACTGGTGCTCGATTCGAGCCAAAAACCGACTTGGAGAAGTAGAAATATTTTTAGGATAATTGAGACGGTACAAAGTAAGTGACGTGCCACTTAAGAATAGGGAACTGAACCAGCTAAAGGTTGGTTCTTATTTTTTTGAAACTGAGAACCAAATCGACTCTTCTTTGAAACCAGCTGGATTGGTTTGGTTTGAGCTAGACATAGCGCGCATTCCTACTTTCTTATTATGGTTTAAGCCTCTTAGGTAATTAACCCACATGAAAATACCTTAACATGAACTACATCACACATTCATTAACCCAAGTGGATGGTTTATATATGAGATTATTTGCACTTAATGCTACGAAATCGGTCTTATGTTGACAATTGATTCAGACATATATATTTTCACTAGTACTTTCTTATGATGAAAAAGCCCTTACATACCAACCTTAAGTAAGTGAACCTCAAATCCGTGATAAATTTTCACGAACCAAGTAGAAAACGAGCAAAAAGCTAGCTTTGTGGGGTCAAACCAACAAGAGATAGGGGTATACTCAATAGTCCAACATAAATGCCATATGTGCCATCACCATTCCCTAAGTACATTCTTATGATATTTTAGCAGATTTCAATGACCATCCCTCTCTTCATTTTTTCATCCTTTTCCCCCCCATATATTATCCTTATGTATGATACATATACATATATACACCTCGGCGATCGATTAAACCGCCGTATGTCATTTACAAAGTATTATAAGAACTCCTGAAAGGAGAACCTTTCACGCATTCCTACTTTACACTTAGACAAAGAAACCTCCCACCTTCCCATCTTTTTGTTCCCCTCATGTTTCCTAACAGGAGCGACTGGATAAGACTTTCTGTAATTCCATTTTTGGCTTCCGCATTCCCTCCCTTGGCATAAACTCCATTTCTTGCAATGGTCTTGCCGGAGGCCATTGACCAGAATTCACAGCCATGTCCTTCAAGTTTTGGAGGCCTTCAAGGGCCTCAATGATGGCAGCATTCTGGGCCTGTCCTTGGGCTGCAAGCTGATGCATTGCAGTGCCAGGAGGGCCATCTCCTTGGCCCCTTTCACTGAGTACTGGCCCCCAAGCTTGGGTCCATGATGCACCTCAGTTTCCTGCTGCTTGTCAATAGGCTTGCCCAATCCACCAGGTTCTGCTCGGTCTTTCGGCTGGAGCTTGTCGACGGCCCGCCTCCCCGTGAGCAGCTCCAGGAGGACCACCCCGAAACTGTACACGTCGCTCTTCGTCGTCGGTGCCCTGAAAGCAAATCATTATGGTTGACAGGTTATGTGTTTTTCGGTCAATTGTTACTTGTTGGTAATTGATCATCAAGGTTGTTTTCGGTTCAAGTGCAAGGGATTACCAGTTGAGACGTACTCTGGTGCAGCGTAACCGTAAGTAACCCATCACTCGAGTCGTAACATGGGACTTCGATCCTTCCGGCCCCATTTTGGCGAGTCCGAAGTCGGATAATTTGGCGGTGAAATCCTGGAATTACTCGTAAAAATGGAACTTAAGTCGTAATTTTCAGGTAACGTTTTGTACTAAGTATATGATGTAGTGTCCAAGAAACTCACAGAATCTAGCAAGATGTTGGAAGTTTTGAAGTCCCTGTAGATCACAGGCTTCTCAGCACCATGCAAGAAGGCAAGGCCTTTGGCTGCTCCTATTGCAATTTGAGCCTTGTGCCCCATGGCAATGATATTGATATCCCTGAAAATTGGCAAATTACTAGTAATTCATTGTAAACATTCTTAATACAATTATATTTATCAGACATCTCATAATGCGAAATTCACTTATTTCTTAGTGAAAATGCCGATCCGACCGAGACGGAAAAATTTAAATGGGTGGTGAACTTACTTTTTGAATAAGTGGTTCTCTAACCTGCCTCGCGGCATAAACTCTATACGAGGAGTCGTTCTTCTTCCTCACAACAGTAGCCGATCAATCGAACCAAATTTGGGTGCCTAAGTGCCCCAGAAATATCACTTCCGCCTGCGACATCAAGAGCAAAAAACCGCTGTAAATTTCAAATTCAACTAATTAATGGTATTATAATCACTTATTTTTTTAATTATTTCTTTACCTTATCCTAAGTAAAGCAAATTTACATAATAAGCATGCAGACGTGGCTAAGAACATGATGTTACATATAATAAAGATTATTAGGCTTTCATTTAAAGAAATCTAGGCACCATAGGGTCCTAGAATAATTAATTGACTCTATCTTGACCCATCAGGATTCAATCTATTTCTCAAACTTTTAGCTGGTCTCGATTTTCAACCTTGATTCCTGGCCTTGTAGCAATAATTGATGGATGTGCCTCACAGTATCAAGTCAACTGAAAGCCGTGGTTCAACCCCGGTGGTTGGCTGTTGTTTCTTACTTTTCTTTGATAATAAAGCTTAATTAATTCGATTAGAATTATGAACTGTTCTATTGAAGAGGAGACGCTTTGATCTTTTGTATGCAGGATGGTGCTAGAGATTATGTACTCACCAGCCATTCACGGTGTCCTTGAAGGCCTTCAATGTCCAGGAGCTTCACAGCGACGGCTTGCGCCTTCAAGCCCTGCCTCATGCTGTCATCTAGGTAACCCTTGTGGACGGTCCCGAACCCGCCCTCGCCGAGCAAGAGTGGCTCGAGAAGTTCTGCGTGATCGCCTTCAGCTCGACCGAGTGGGAAGTCGTACAGGTCTGCCCGAAGGACTGGCAAGGTCCTCGTTGATGCGCATCGAGGACGACCGGCTGAGGTCGGAGAAAGAGAGCCTCCGGAACGAGGGCATCGGCGCGAGGTTCTTGGAGTACTCGACCGCGAGGGGCGGCACCTGCTGAAGTTGCCGAAGATGGTTTGGTCCTCGGCGAGCAGCACTTGGCGGTGAAGGGCCTCCATGGCTTTGAATTGGACTCCTTTTCCTTCATAGCGTTCTTGCTAATGCTCGATGGAAGAAGAGAGGAGAGAGGGGATATTCTTGGTGCCAACAAATCATGGCTTTAGCTCTTATGAGAATTAAGGAGCATAAAGAGAGAGAGAAGACAGGAAGAGGAGGACATTCTTTCTTCACTGCTCTAACCACTCTACTAAATTGGGGAGAGTGTATTTGTTTTTCCAATTAAACTAACATCTTGTCTTTTATAACATTATCCTTAAATTTTTTATTGTTGCATGTTTTGTCCATACTATCGTCTCTTCATGCAGAAATTGCCCGTTCATTACAAATTATTTTTTGGAAAGGGTTTTTGGATGCGGATCATATCTTTTGCTTTAGGGAGATGTTGGGTGGGAATTGCTAATATCAGCCAATTGCCAGAGTTCAACAACTCCTATGTTACCAGCCATCGTGGCTCTGTCTTCATCTCACCAACTCGTTGAGCTTAGCCGGCAGGATAATGCAAAGACGTGATATATACTACACATAGCTTCTGCAAAAAATATAATAATAATAATAATATAAAGAGCAAAGGCAACGACAGAATTAGAGAGGTCATTTTATGTGTTAAAATACAACAAAAGGACATTACAAATGCCAAGACTTGTACACGGAACTCACTTTTGATTCGAACTTTCGCTGGATCACTTAATGTAAATCGGGAGAAAAAAACAACCACTTAAGTGACAAATTGAAGAAATTCTAGCCAAATTATTATATAATATTTATAATTAAAAATTTAATATGATGTGCTTTTTTTTAAAAAGAGAAAATCAATCACGTGGAGGTCGCCTGCCATATTTTTTCAAAAAAATTTCGATCCATGCGAACATATTTTTTTAAAATAAAAACGAGCTCAATTGTATTAAGAACACTTAAAATCAAAAGAAAAATCACCAAAAAATAAAAGAAAATAACAGGTCGCTCGCCTGACCCAAGCCCTCGCGAGGTTGGGCTGCCACCAAAACAAGTGGTTTGGAAACCCAATGAAGGTTGCCTGGTGCCTTCACGAAAAGCTCGACGACCCTCGCTAGCCTTGGGCAATGGCTTACTGGCCCGATTGGGGCTGAGTGCTACCCTTGCCGGTAGGGTTGCATGGTCCATCGCTTTGGTGGAGAGGTCTAACGAGGGGCCATCAACCCTCTCTCAGATCTTGGGCGCGGGTGCACCAGCCTAGTTTGGGCCAACAAGTCCGCGTTAGGTGCTGCAAGCCTGCCTGGGTAATAGTGAGG
>JAGVVM010005272.1:0-24770 GCA_019149425.1 Psidium friedrichsthalianum
GGCGTCGGTTGGGCTCGCGTGCATCGGCGGCAGCGGCAAGGAAATGTATGCTGCACTCGGCTGCAGCGGCCGGGAAGTGCATTTACTTCATGTGATCACAGGGGGGAGGAGCGTCATGGAATTCATGCGATGCAAACGGTCGTAAATGCCTCGGCCTCTCCTGCTTCTGACAACAAATCCGAAGAGGACTTATAATTGTGTTCACCGCTTTGTCCCCTGGCTGTGGCTGGACCACAGAAATCTATCGGCGGCTTCCATTGATTGATCGTGCATCTTGTGCTGGTCATGATGCTTTACCTCTCTTCCTACGTGGAATAATTATCTAAAAAATCGTAAATTTTTTGACGAATTACTAATTTAATTCTTAATCTTTTGACGATTTCCTATTTTAATTCTAAATTTTTTGAAGTTTTGTTAATGCGGTCTTAAACCTATTTTTCAGATAATTAGTTGAAAATACTATAACTGTGTTCGCCGCTTTGTGCCCTGGCTGTGGCTGGACCACAAAAAACTACCAGGGGGCTTCAATTGATTGACCGTGCATCCTTTGCTGGTCATGGTGCTTACCTCTCCTCCCTCACGGAATAATCTTTTGAGGAATTTCAATTTAATTTTAATCTTTTGAAAATTTGCTATTTTAACTCTAATTTTTTTGAAGTTTTTCCAATTTAGTATTAACCTAGCTTACTTTTTATATAATTAGTCAAAAATAATTTACTGATAAATTGTCAAAATGTTTAAAACTAAATTAGCAAATCGTCAAAAGGTTTAGAACTAAATTAGCACAATTAAAAATTTTAAGACTAAATTGTCAAACGGTTTAGGATTAAATTAACCTAATTGAAAGGTTTATGCCTACATTGACCACCGCAAAATAGGTTTAAGATTTCTTTTTTTTGGACAATGTTCTCATTCTTACACCATAAGCACTAATAAAAATGAACATTTAAAATTAGCACGAATTGCCATCACCTGAATTGTTGGTCGACACACAATTTACTGGACACCCAACGCAAGTGACTCGTAAAATTTAGGAAAAATTTCAAATAAAAGCTCGAAGTGCTCTTTATTTTTTCAAATAAGCATTTGAAGTGGACATTATTTCAAATAAGGACTTAAAATGCCTTCATGATTTCAAATAAATGTCTAAAGTGGATATTATTTCAAATAAAGGCCTGAAGTAGTAATATCAATCTAAAAAAAAAAGCCTCTCACCAATAGATTTGGGGCATCTTCTTCATTTAATTTGTTTTTATTTTTTTTTTTTTATTTTCCTATTCTATTTTGTAAAATTAAAAAAACTAAAACTAAAATAAAAAACACGAAGCCCAAACGAGGGGGTTACCCCCCTCATGTGCATCCTACCCCATTGCCAGGGCGGTGGCACTGATGACCTCATCAACCAGGGGCTTGGGCTAGCAAGCCCTCGCGCAAGCTGGGAGAGGGCAATGACCCTCGCCATATCGTGCACCTACAGTGGGACAGCAACGATGACCATCATGGTCGCTGGCGCCTCGACGACGTGATAATCGCACACTTGTATTTTCTTCTTCTTCTTGTTTTTTGTTTTGTTTTTTTAACTATTGATTTTATTATTTCTTAATTTAATTTAACTAGAAATTATGTTAAAATTATATTTTTATGAAAATGCCCTTGATTGGCTAAATGATTTAGCCAATCAATAAAGTTACCCTTACTTGAGACAGCAATGATCAATTCATGCCTTCATTTGAAACAATGAGATTACTTCGACCTTTCATTGAGAATTTCCCTAAATATTAATCAGAGTTCGCTCCCCTAAATACTCGCCTGCATCGACAGCCAAGAACACAGATGGAGATTATAACCTTCCATCCACCTTCCTTGGCCACGAGATGGAGAGGGTTTAGACAGTGCAAAACGCAAGGAAGAAAACCGAAATAATATCTGATTAAGTAGTAACCGAAATAATATCTGATTTGGTACATTCTCATACAGCGTCGAACTCAAACTCAACAGAATTTGACACAAGTATTCATCCAGCAAAAAAATCTAAGAGTAGGTCTAGCCCTGCTATAGTAGTAAATCACTAGCAGTGAGGGACCAGCAGACATAAAAAATATCACGTGGAGGTCACATGTAGGCTTGAAATAATAAGCAAGCCTCACAGTATCCCTCATCCTGCCCTAATGGCTTGCACCGCAACTGCGATGGCGGGTCCATGCTTTAAGCCTCGAGCAGTGATATCAATAGTGTCACAAACCCTGTTTTGCAATTTAATACTACTAGAGGATGATCATCATCATCAGCATCTTCGTCCTACGATAGAGTTCAGTCCGATAAGCCAGCCTTACTCCTCAGATGCATCTTGAAGTCCATAATATCACCCCTCCACTGAGTCACTGCTTGATTTTCGCACACCCAAATCTCATGAGCCACCTGGTTTATGAGCCTGAAATCGTGACTCACCAGCACCAAGCCCCCGTCCCACTCATTCAATGCCTCAGCGAGAGAGTCAATCGTTTCGATATCCAGATGGTTAGTCGGTTCATCCAGCAAAAGCATGTGAGGCTGCCTAAATGCCAACCATGCAAAGATCACTCGGCTTCTTTGACCATCGGACAAGTTCTTCATGGGCATCACCTGGGCCTTGCCAGTCAGACCAAACCTGCCAATTGACGCCCTCATCTTCTCCTCCTCATTCCCAGGGTACTCTTTGATCATGAACTGGAGTGCCGACAACTCCAAGTCAAGTTTCTCAGTCAGGTGTTGGTGGAACTGTGCAATCCTTAAATGATTATGTCGCCGGACCATGCCATCTAGAGGTACCAAGTCCCCTGTCATTAGCTTCAGCAACGTGCTCTTTCCTGCTCCATTGGGTCCCACCAGAGCAACTCTAGAGTCCAAGTCAACCCAAAATCGAGATTCTTGTAGAGTAGATTATCAGGTGTGTAACCGAGGCTACTTCTACAAACTGGAGCACTGGTGGGGGAAGCTTCCCAACATCAGCAAAGCGGAAAACCAGGACCTTGTCCCTCGCAACCTTTTCAGTAAGCCCACCTCGCTCCATCTTGGCTAGAGTCTTTTCTTTGCTCTGGGCCTGACGGGCCAATTTTGCAGACCCATGCCCAAAGCGGGCAATGTATTCCTTCATGGAAGCAATCTGCTCCTGTTCCACTTGTATTGTTTCATCTGATTTTCTTCCAGTTCAGAACGGGTTTGAACATACTGATCATAATTGCCAGTATACATCTTCAATTTCTTATTTTGCATGTGAACGATGTTCGTACAAACACCGTTCAGAAAATCCTGTGAATGAGATACGACAACAAGGATCCTCTCAAAATTCTTCAATGTCTCCTCAAGCCAGACACAAGCCTCCAGATCTGCCACAGGATCGTGATCAACAGACGGGTTACTAAAAGGATGAGCATCAGAAAAAATTGCATGTTGGGAGGACAATACCTTAAAATAGCCAATAGACAATAATCTAACTACATCAGCAATGTAGGGCATGTTTGCTTAGAGTTAATTTTAGTAAAAAATTACTTCTTCGCTTTGAAACATTCTCCCGATTTCAGTAAATTTTGATTAAAATATATCGAATTTACATGTCATCACTTGGATATTGTATAAATTTCATGTTTTTAGGATTTAAAGAAAATGTTGCATCTATCACAAAAGCTAGAAATCTATCCAAACATGCCTATAATGTATTTTGGTGACTGGAGATATTATCTTTAATTTTGTCTGCTCTTGTCAACGACTACACCAAACTATACACATTCAGCTTCTTAACCAATAGGAATATGCTGGGAAGGCCACCGACATAGCCATCGATCCTGAGAAAAGGCGTAAGACGACTAGCACCAATAATGACTAAACCAAATTCTCAAAAGCCACAAAAATAAAAAAGCCGCAAACACAATGAGTTAAACTATTAGCTGATTCAACTTACCAAGGTGATTCGTTGGTTCATCAAGCAACAGTATAGTAGGATTCATAAAGAGAGCTCGTGCTAATGCAATCCTCATTCTCCAGCCACCAGAGAAATCTCGAGTCTTCTTTGCCTGCATCTTCTTATCAAAGCCAAGACCAAACAATATCTCAGCGGCACGTTTCTCTGCAGTCGCTGCGTCCATGGCTTCCAAGCGCTCATAAATACGATCCAGAGCTTCTCCACCACCATCATCCTGAAGACAAAGATGTGAAAGAGTCATTAATTACCAAGCAACAGCGGGACAAAATAAAACAGCATGTGATGAGCTCTACTTTACAGTCTCTACTGTTCCTTCCTTCAGTAGGAAATAGGTATAGGAAAGCAAATAGGAATTACAGAGCAATCATTGGAACTCATTAAAACTAGGACAGATGGCAGCAAGACGCACCTGTGCGGCCAAGGCTTCAGCTTCTTTCTCTAATTGCAATCTCTCCTCATCACAGCTAATGACAGCCTCAAGTGCAGACATGTCTGAAGCTTCGATTTCCCTAGTTAAATGAAATATATCCATGTGGTCTGGTATTGGAAGCTCTCTGCAACCAATTGAAGCTAGGAGTGTGGATTTCCCACATCCATTTAATCCAAGCAAACCGTATCGCCTACAAATTGAAAATGGCAATGTTACATAAGCTATTAACTTCCAAAGACATCTTGCTTGATTTACATACACATGTAATATCTAACACACCTGCCATAGTTAAGCTCCAGCTCAGAGTCAACAATAAGATCATGTCCATGAAAAGTAAGTGAGAGAGGACTCTATCTGCAGCAAGCAAGGATCTCAAGTCAGGACTGTTTGACGACAGATATTGTAATCTGAAATAAAACAATCACTCAAATGTTGGGACAAAGTAAATATCTCAATCACACTCAAAAGAACAAATGTTGACCAAGATCCATTTATTCAGAAACCACCTTCCAGAAAAAGCAACATAATACTGTTGAAAGAATTGAGATACCCAGGACATCCAGCAAGATGTCAAATGGGAGGGCGTGTTGTTTGGGACATGAGGCAGGCCAGGAGTAAATCCAGACCTGCAATCTCAGTTTTAATGAGCTTACATAGTGTACAGTGAGCTACCCTCCTAGGCTTAGCACATTTGCTAAAATACTGCCTCTCAGATGCTAGGATACAAGGACATGCTCGAAATGACACTGACAAATAATAGCGTTACTAAAGAAAACATACTTCACCTCTTTTGCTTGGCACGACCAGATTGACCACCCAGAGCTTCCCCACTTAGATCAAGTAGCATTATTTCTATACAATTTAACTACCGAAACTGCCTCTAGGTCATTTTATGAAGTATAGCAAGGTTCCTCCTCAACGCAATTTTTCCTTCATCCATTCAATGAAGTACTCTCAACCCATTAATTTCAACCATAATCTCCAGACTGAAATAGCCATATCCAGTCTCAAAGTTCTTCTTAAACGTTACCTAACAATAAAAGGTCATCTGCAAGAATTTAGAACGGTATCAAATCCTCGACAGCAACCAAAACAGGCCGTCAAACACCAACCGCCCACTCCAATCAGCCAAATTCACTAAAATATCAATGAACTTGTACAAAGTTCGGCCGTAGACAAACTCCGAATCTTCAAATCTGAACGCTAATCCATAACAAAACCCACAGATTGAAATCGTATCATACCGTCCACCAAGTAAACCATGGAAGAGCGCACTTACACGAATATCCCTGGAGAGAGGATGCGAGCAGAGCACTCCGGTACAAGTCCGATCCGAAATAACCATACTCCCGACGCCATCGGCCAACTTATCGGCTCCATTCTGCGTCTCGGCAGCAGCCGCCGCCGCCTTCGACGATGCCCCCGCAGCTTTTCCTCCTCTCTTGGCCGCAGCCGCCGCCTTCTTCTGAGCCGCCTTCTTCTTGCTCGCGTCGGACACCATCTTTCAACAGCACCCCCAAAAAAGAAAAGGCAAACCCTAGACAAGAATTAAACAAACGACTAAACCACCTGCGGCATCCAGAGGCGCATCGATCGGCGCAAGAGCATTCGCGAGCCGAAGAAATCGAGTGTTACCTGGGAGTGAAACGGGAGCCGATCTAGGTTTCGAGCGCGGTGGTGCTTCGTCGATGTCCGAAGTTTGCAAATGGAAGTTCGATCGAGCACCGTCGCCGCTGAGGTTTCGGTAATGTAGGGAGATCGCGAGGGTATTTATAAGGGCGACGAGTGGCGTGTGAAATCGTCCGACTCGCATGAGGGTTCCAGGATTTCAGACGCCAACGTGTCCAGAGAGGAACATGATGGTTCTGTATTGTTAAGGGCACTTTGGACTTTTCGCCTATCCCTCGATTTAGAATATTTGAAGCTGGAAATATCCCATACGTCATGGTTTGAATGGTCTTGCTTTCTTAACCTAATCAAAATATCCCTACCCGCGCTTCTTCTTTTTTTTTTAACCCTCATTGAAAAATCGGAACACTCGAAATTTTCGCAAAAAGTAAATATTAACAGAAAAAAGATAGCACGAAAAAAAAAAAAATAGACTGCTTTGAGCTCGCTTCGTGATACTACGAGTCTACAATATAATGCTACTTAGTTTTTAAACAACCGAAAGAAAGACGTAAAATTCAATACAGAGTATTGTTGATAATTTTTTCGAATAGAGTAATTTAGATATTAATTTAACCACTTTTTTTTTTTGGTCTAACCGCGACTACTGGTGCGCCGTGCTTCTTTTTCCTCTTTTAGATATTTTACAAAAAATGGATGGTGATAGGTTTTATGTGAAATTACTCACCTGACCTTGGAGAGGACGGCACAAACTGCAAATGAGGGGAATCCCGACTATTGTCCATATGCCCAACGACGACGCTACTTGGTCAGATTTGAGCAGCTCATACATCGAATTGGTAACATTTGACTTGCGCGACGCCGACTCGTAACGCATAGAATGTTTTCCGCATGTTGCGATACCTTCGTTGCGCTATCAAAGGAATATATACATACACACATGGATATTCATCGTTTCTCGGGTAAATTTGAGCTTGGTCATGCCGAATCAAAGTTCAAAGTGATGCCAATCAAGACGAATATGGCAGCCATTGATTTGTGTATCGATTGAGTCGCGCAGATCTTGATAATGATTGTGATTATATTTCCATTATCGTCTTTAACTTTTGATATATGGCTACATGAAGTTTATGACACGCCACGCAAAACCTTACGAATCTCTTAAGTCTGGTCCTTAGCCCTTCTTTGCAAGTAGCTAGCGATTTGATTGCAGCTAGCGAGATTTGTGCGGTGACCTTGACTCCAAAGGCGGGTTCTCATTGTGTGCAACATTACTTTCAGCTCCATTTAAAAGTATGAATTCGATGTCAACTCCTCGGTGGGTAGCTTATGCCCATTGAATTCTAATCTGATTTTTTTTCCTTTTATGAAAGTAACATTTCATTCATTTCCACAGAAATACGATAGAGAAACAATATAGTCCAACTGCTGTAACTATAAAGTAAGATAAATTTCAAATAACTTCAAACAACGCAAGCTTCATCCAGCAAGATGAATCATCAGAACAATTTTAAGGATTTTTTCCCAAATCGAACGCGATGGAATGTTTTAATTCTTGCGAGGAGTAGTCGTCCGGTCAATGTTCCAAGGAGGGTAAGAAGAAGACCCGGCAAAGGCCCATTTCACTTGCGACTTCAAGCAAGAAGACCAAACTAGGTAAGCTCGTCCCAGCACAAGCTCCCAAAATCAGCTCACCTTAGGCCCAATAGGGTCGGCCCAAGGTCTCGAGGCCCATCAAACCTTAAAACCTTCAGGCTGATGAGCCATTTCTTGTGGATTTCTAAGAAACGAGGGTCAAGAGTTGGGCGTTGCATCATAAATTATTTGAGTTAATGATGACATGCTAAGACTTATGTATCTACGTTCTACCATCTACATATGTCATAATAATTTGCTGGAATGCATAGGTTGTTGGATTGATAGCATACCGTGCGTAGCATTTGAGTCAAGAACGGGTACGGGCAAGCTTGGTTCCAAGCGGCTTCGAGGGCGTGCCGGTTTAATTGGCTATTCTGGGATCGGAAATAGCATAAATCGACCGGATTTAGGTTCGGATTCAGGTAGTCTCGTGTTATACGCATTGCTCACATCATCCAAAGGTACGAAATCCACGCCTACATTTGCGAGTCACGTCCATACATATTTACGTAATATTTATTAAATTGTCGTATTTTCAAACGGTTTTTAACTTTCTGCGATTACGCAGGAAAAGAAAATCCAAATCTCCTCACCACACTTTTCTTTTTAACATTCCACTCACAAGACCATTGAAGTTGGCAACCTCCCGAGATAACCAAAAAAAAAAAAAGAAGACAAAATTTTAGAAAAAGAGAGGAAAAAGGAAGGAAAAAGCCCTCTACTTTAATTTCATTTTAGGCCTATTACACATGGGGGATGTGCTCATGCAATCATCACGTCTAGCGTGGAAAAAATCACAAAGGATTCTTTACCACATGGATGGGAATATGAACCCAACTTACTTTACTTCCCTTTTATTTTCTCCCTTAAAGCCCACCTAATAGTCACAAAGCATCCATCCATCCATCCACGCACGCACGCTGACTTTTAGGCCTTACATTCTGTACCAATCGATATTAAATCCCTTTCGATCGAATCTCAAAACATCCATAATCATTACCTAATGTTGCGTACATGTTGAATGGAATTGAAATCGATGGTGGCTTTACTTGAATTTCACGTGTATTTCATCGGATTTGATGGCTCAGATTCAATCGTATGCATGTGTATATCAGGTGCGTCGAATGATCTCTCGATTGGCGACGAAATCGGCGACGGGATCCACGGATTTGGTGGGCATTAATGACGGACTTCGTGAGGTTCTTTTGAGCTGGTTTGGTAGATAGAAAATGCCTGGATGTGCTTGAATTCAATGAACTCCCCATAAGGGTTACAATTTCCTTCTTTCTTTTTTATTTATTTATTTTCCCAATTTCCCATAATTGAACCCACGAGGAATATTCGAAATTCCTGACGCCACCGTGCAATTTCCTTCTCCAATTGATACAACGTTGAACATTTTCCCTTTGTCTCGTGCTTTTTTTTTTTTTTCCTCTTTTATTCATTTATTTGCGAAATAAGAATAGATCGGCCTTTTCCCACCCACGCTTTATGTAAAGTTCTGAAAAGACGGAGGAAACATTGCGGGCCCCACGCTGTGCTCATGCGTGGCATGCCGTCGGCATTACATGCACATGCATGAATGCATGCATGTCTAGCGCATTCACATGCATGCCGACCATCTCCAACACGTCACTAATTGTATTAAAGAAAGTTAGAGCACATATTGTCAGAGTAAATACGATACTACTTTGATTTTCGTAGTGTCGCTCAATTAACTTTTTTTTTTTTAATTGACGGGGTATGCTATAACTACCGGCAAAAGGACATTAGAAGTGTCGAAATTTATACAGGATGCTCACTTTACTATCTTTATTTTTGCCGACTCACTTAAGTACCAAATCGAAGAGAAAATGATCATCTAAGTGTCAACGGCGAGAGATTTCAGCCAAACTAATTGCAGAACATTTATTATTAAATTTTTAGTATTACATGGCAAATTTTTTCAAAAAATCAATTCATTGGAGTCTACGTGGCAAAATTTAAAAAATCAATCCACGTGGCAAGTTTTTTCAAAAAGCTTCAGTCCAAGTGGACAATTGTACTAAAAAATAAGCTAAATTATGGGTGGGTGTTGGTCGACGGGGATCGCCAAACCGTGCAGTGGCAATGCGGGCTATGTAAAAACCCTCCCCACTGCAAACCTCCTTTCCTTTTTTTTTAAATATGGATTTTTGGATTAATTTTTATTTTTTATTTTGTAATTTTTTTTAAAATTTTAGCTTTTTAATTGCCGACTATATACTTCGGCCAGCTACATAGCCTTAAGTTTATTAATAAAAAAAAATGCTACATAGGATTTTCGGCAAAATAGATCTAAGTTGGCACTCAAAATAATCGTTTTTCAAAAAATTGCTACTTAAATGATATGAAAAAGTTTGTGGCACTGACGTAAGTACCGTACACAAAATTGGCACTTTTTCTTTTTTTATCCTTTTGCCTATAATTACCATAGCAATATGGATGTCGCAGTCCACGATTCGTGCCCTTTTTATTAACTTGAAATATTCGGGCCACCCTTCATTTTGCCATTATCCTTTTTTTTTTAGAGATTTATTTGTATTCTTGTATTTTTTAAGGTTTTTTTAAATTTCCAAAAAAGAGATATTTTTTTTTCATTTTTTATTAGCATGGGGTTAATAGGGCTTGAGCAATTTAGCTATAAGCAATTCTTTTTAGGGAATTTAGTTTTTATTCCGGGACCCACTGGAGAAGCCCAGATACAAGGCTTGAGATCTTGCTCTCGATAAGTCTAAACGATAATGAACGGGAGTGTGATTTTTTTTTTTGTCAACAATGTCGGTTTCCTTTGGCCAAAGGACAAGCATGATCACACATTTGATCTTCCCGGGTACTCGATGCTTCTTACACTAGAGTTTGGCAAGCATGACCTCAAGGCCGATGCTGTCTTCAAGATTCTCATATTATATATTTAATTGTTGCTGACGTGGCATCCATAATTAACCACGTCATACAATTTGCGGGGAACATTCGACCCGCTTGATTGCGTTTGGCAACTACTTTATCAAAAGCTTTTGGTCAAATGCTAAGGCGTATGAAATTTTTTTTTTTTTTGGGGGGGAGAGAGTCTTGAGGTGATGTATTGCATTTCCAAAGTCGTCTCAAGTGCTTTTATTGGGGTTTAGCATTTTTGAAATGATAATACATTTTTTTTTTCTTCCTTTCAACTTTACCCTCGCTAAATTTTATGCCCTCACCGTTTTTCCACCTCGCATGATGTCGCCGACGACCCTTCACCGAGATTGTACAACCATCGTTTGGGGCCATGTGGCCTGAGCCCCTCGCTATCGTCCAACGACTGGGTTGAACGAAACACTATTCGCATTTCGAAATGCGAAACACTATTCGCATTTCGAAAAATTCCTTTAACCTAATTTTTTTTTTGGTAAAGCCTTTAACATAAAATTGTTTGTATTTTCTCAAAAAAAATTCCAAAAATCCAATTAAATGCAACCAATGCATGGATTTCTTTCTTCTTCTTCCTTTTTTTTTTTTTCCCCATTTGTATAATGATGGTTGGAAGAGGAAGGTACCTGAACTTTCTATACGTGCTGGCGAGCGCTCAGCCTGGATGCGCATCTTATTTTAACGTGTCGAAATCTGCACACCCTGCTCCCCTAATCGGTGATATATATATATATATATATATATATATATATATATATATATATATATTCTTTTCTATCATTAGGGAATGACCCTGAATTTTACATGTTAGAGTTCAAGCTTCTAAGGTCCTGTCTAGGACCAAGGATTTCTTTTTTTTGCCATTTGAATAATAATGGATGGATGAGGAAGGTGCCTGAACTTTCCCCCACACGCTCGTGACTGACATTGCACGGCTTTGCTTAGATATTCTTTCTATGCTTACATGAAACAAAAACAAAAAAACAACGATAAAAAAGAAGAAAGAAAGGAGATGGGACATGGAAAAATTGGAAGCATATGAGATGATTGAGGGAGAAAGCTAGATTGTTGCCTCAATAATTGGCAATGTCCCACCTTCCTCGTGACCCCCCAAAAGTCAAGTGTCCATACACACTTAGCTTCAATCTTCACACTCGTCGACCCACGATAAGCGATCTCAGCACGATCGATTCGGGAAAAGGGAGGAAGCAAAAAGTACAATTTTTGGATCGATAAGACAAGACTATCGCCTTCTCGACACCACCCGAATCATCTGATCAATTACCCACGTCAAGCTAATCTAATCGTGTTCGATTCGCCTGAATGTGTTGAGATTTAGCCCAACGTCAATTTTGAAAGGGGTTGATGATAAATTTATAAATGTGAAGAGAAGGCTTGTTCCACGCTTTAAGTTAATTTTTGAGGTGAGAAATGTTCAAACAGAGCATATTTTACCAAAATCCCGAGACTTATCAGTCACTCGGATAGAGTCGCTGCTGCTCCGACCTAAATCCAGTAGCAATTATTATGAAGAGTTATTTTTGCTCCGACCTAAACCCGATGCGTGGGAGGAATGAGTTGATGAAAATCTTGCCCTTCGAACAAGCTTTTAGAGGGGGAGGTTCCAGATCGCCCAGCAATTTGCGCAGCCGCGCGAGTGATCTGTGCGTCGAACTCCACCAACGGCTTTAGCAAAAGGCAACGTGGAAAGAAATCGAAGCACCCGCACACGCACGCACGCACCGCGAATGCGACAAAAGATTCGTGCGAGTTGGATCGAACTCTCATCGTCGATTATTTTTTCAGTCGAGGACACACGTGTAACGTCATCCGAATTTCTTACAATCATTTCAACATGGAAAACAGAGAGAGGGTTAGATTAAGGGTGCGGATAGTGGGGCATGTCCATCGGGGAAAGGTGGTGTTTACATCAGATGCTTTAGCTTCCTATTATCTATAACTGAGGAGGAAGCGATGTTTTGCGGCGTTACTTCCTCGGTATTGAAAATATGTTTCGAATTTGAGTCTAATTTAGCCCGATCGTGCTGAAGTGCCGGTCCTGAACGTGACATTATCGAAGGAAAGGCCGGAATTGGACTTTGCCAACTTCGGAAGCCAGTCGGATTCTAAGCACGGTGACTCGAGTTGAAGTGTTTTTGGAGTTCGTTATGGCCATCTTGCGTTTCTATTGTGTTAGGTTCGGGACGTTCGGTAGCGAACGTTTATGTTTATGTACATAGCGTTTAAGCCCCTAGTTACACGCTTATGTAATCAGTCTCCTCTCTTTAAGTGCGAACGTTCGGCAGCGGAAATGACGAAAAGAATTCTCATTTTCAAAGGGTAAATGCTATGAATGAAGATCGATACATCTAAAGGGTGGGAAGCATCCGACGAGTGGAACCATCAAGGTGCACGGATGCCGATCTGAACACCACCTGATCAGAAAAAAAAAATGCCGAGCATATTTAAGCGACTCGAGTATCTATGCACTTACATTTTGATTTATAACAAAATTAATCAAGTGTGCTCATAATGTATTGCTTATCTACAATGGAATGTTGCGATGCTCTTTTCCCAACTCAGAGCTAACAAATCGAACCAAGTATATTCTACTTCCAATTTATTTATTTTTAGGTTAATATCATGAAAAATCTCAAACTGATACATATGTGACAAATTTACGTTTCATTAATTTTTTTTAAATCGGGTTAATACCACGACAAACTCCAAATTAATACACATGTGACAAACAGAAGATAAAAATCCCAAATTAGTACACCGGTCAACTGTCATGTATCATCCAACTCAGCAATTTGAAATAAAATTAAACAGAAACTAACTAACGATAAATTTGTCACATGTGTATCAGTTTAGGGTTATTGGTGATAAAAAAAAATTAATTTGAGGTAAATTTATCACAGATATAGTAATTCGAGATTTTGGATGATAACAAAAATTAATTAAGGGTGGTAAATTTATCAATTTGAAATTTTTCGCGATACGAATCCGTATTTTATTTTGCTTGTCATTATCTTTTGTTGTTTATTTCCGCAAGATGGGAATCTCCCCCATGTGCCCACTTCGATTTTGGATTCATTAAAGTATGTCACCTTAGCGCTAGCTGGATCTGGTTACTGGTGCCCACATTCGGTCCTGCCCTTACCTTTAAAGAGACGGGTGTTCCCCCGTCTTTTGTACGGTTTTCCTCTAAAGTTTTAGTGCTTGTGAGGGAAAAAAATAAAAAAGGGCAGCTCAACCTTGCAATTTAATTCGTGGGACCTTCATCTTCCCATAAACAGAACCAATTTTATTTTAAATCTGAAATAGATATCCCCAAGAAAGCACCCATTAAGTCTGGCTCAAAAAATTAAGATAATTGTATAAAAAGTCTTAGTTCAAGACTCACCTATTTAACTCGATCAATTTAATCGTAAACATTTTGAAAATCTATCAATGTAATCCTTTCGATAAAATTTAATCAGAAAGTGTTAACTTGAGCACCAGCCCTCCTAAATGACCAAGAGCAATTTTTGTAATTTCTAATTTTTTTTTATTATTTTATATTATTTTCTCTTCTTTCTCTTTTTCTCTCATTTCCTTCATGTAGAGAAGGGAAATAGGGAAAAAAGACCACCTTTAGCTAAAATTGATCGAAAGGACTACATGACAAATCATCAAAAGATTTTAAGCTCCATTCGTTTTGCTTAGGTAAATAATTTCAAAAATATATTTTTAAAAAACGATCGGTCATATCACCAACAAAAATGAACATAAATTATTATCGACAATAAAAATATGTTTAGCAATCAAGCTATAAAAATGATTATTTTTAAAGAAAAAATAATTTTCTTCCGATCACGTGTCTGCAAAGTAGCAGATGCCTTGCTTCCTTTCATTCCGTCCGGCCGCAACCGGGGAATAAAAAACCCCACCCCATCAAAAACCAAAAATAAATCAACAAAAAAGAAGCAAAAAGTACCAAAAACTAAGGAAGAAAAAGCCAATATTCAAAATATTCCATAACCATAGTCCGAATCAAACTCAATCGACAGAACTAACCTTGAAAGTCAACCCTCACCCACCAAGATATTGACTACTGCCCCCCAACCGCCCCGGGCCAAAAAACAGTTATTCTACTCATTCATATATACAGTTAATTTCCAAATACCTGCTTCCAAACATATCGCATGTATAATCAGCTCTACTGACGTCATAAATAACTCACACCGTCACATGACGTGGCATGCATTCGGGTTCTCGTCGCTGAACATCTGAGGGGCGTGCAACGGGTTTCCGGGGTTTCCGTACATGAACCCGTAGTTGTACACGTAACCCGGTGGTACTCCATTGTACTCCATTCTATTGCCTCCGAAATACTCGCCGGCTCCACGATAGCTCTCCTCCACCCCATCATCATTGCCGCCGCCGCCGCCGCCGCCATCTCCTCCTTCCTTACCACCGTTCCCTCCGCCTTTCTTGTTCTTCTTTCCTCCGCCCCCTCCACCCCCGCCCCCGCCGCCTCCATCTTTGTCCTTCTTTGGCTGGACGACTTCGACCGGCCTCTTTATCTTCTCCCTCAAGCTCTCCATGAGGGCCTTCGTGTCCACCGTGCCCGTCACCATGACCAAATCCTTGTCCTTGTCGAAATCAATTCTTTGCACTCCTGCGATCAGATCCAAAACCGTTACTTAGCAATTGCCAATGTCGTCAAATCTTGCCAACTGCGGAAAAAAAATGTTAAAACTTAAATCGTGAATACGTTACTGTCACGTTAAGGCAACTGAAAACCTACCTTTGGTTTTTGAGGCAATTTTGTAAATCTTGTCAATGCACCCGGAGCAGTGCAAGTCCAGCTTCAGCACCGCCGTGGTCACCGGAGGCTGAAATTGTATTCAATTACTAATTATTAGCAAGGATTTCAAGATCTAATAAATGCAATTTCAATATATATATATATATATGTAAAGAACCTAACCTTAGACTCGCAATAAATAACGAATTCAGATTCTGACCTAACGAGAAAGTAACCACCAATTCATGTATTGAGATAGAACGTTCGAATCTTTCCAATACAAATAGAGTTTGAGGGCGATGTGGTCCGCCGAAAAGACATGCGATAATCATAATTTTCGCAAACAAAATCCCTCGGTTTGCAAATAATTCACCAAAATCAATGATTCCCCGTTTCACAACATTCATTCAACGTGCCACCTAATCGCATAATCCTTGACCCTAATGTAGAGGACCTAACTTTCCTTCACAGAAAATAAGGCAAATATATTACTAAAATCATAGTCTTAGACAGAAAGATAAGACTTTATAGAAATAAAAGTCGAAAACTACTTTTCATTTATTTTTATTTTTATTTTTCTGGGTTTTCCTTGAAATGGACTCGAGTGAAGAGCATAAGGAGACAAATGAAATGAAGGGAAGGTCACATGCAGAATGGGGAATCTCAAGAACAAACGAGACGTAAATACAGACAGAAGACAAATGGTCCTGGAGACATAATATGGGAAAGACACCTCTTTCGGTTTCTTGTCTTCAGGCTTTTTATCTTTGGCCTTGTTGTTGTCTCCGTCCTTCTCCTTCTTGGGCAGCTGAGGCGAGACCAGGTCCACCTTCTTCTTCGTCTTCTCCTGCAGCTCCTCTCGAAGCTCCAATGGGTCCAGCATCTCCCCTCTCACCGTCAGCTTGTTCGCCTCCCACTCCGCCTTCGCCTTCTCCACTCCTTCACACACCCACCACAAACACAGGTAGCAATCGAGATTTCTGAGCTTACTCGTCCTCAAAATCTCGGAATATGTGAACTCGATATTGGAAAAAAGCAAAAAAAAAAAAAAAAAAAGGAGCGAAAAACAATCGAAGCCGAGGGCAGAGAGAGAGAGAGAGAGAGAGAGAGAGAGAGCACGGAGCCATTTATGGCATTGGGGATTTGGGAAAAAGTCGCAATAGGTGAAGAATGAAGCGAGACCCACTATTCAGAGTACCTATTCAGACTCCTAAAAAAGAGTGAAAGAATGGCGAAGTCAAAAGGGGGAAGAAAAACAAATCAAAGATCAGGACTTTGAAATCGCAAATGGAAAACAGAGTCTCGTCGCACGGCTTTACACAAAATCATCTAGGTCAGACAGAGAGAGAGAGAGCGAGAGCGCAGACGATGTTCAATAGTACCGTGAAAGCTCTTGGCGAGTTTGACGATCTTGTCGGCGCAACCCTCGCAGTGCATGTCCATCTTCAGGACCGCCGTGACGCCATTCTCGCCATCCTTCTTCTTGTTCTCGTCCTCTCCTTTGCTCTTCGCTTCCTTCTTCGCGTCGCCGCCTTGCTTGGTGCCCTTCTTCTGCAACAGCCGAGAAAATGAGAGAAACCCAAAACACCAAAGACGAAGGCGAAAAAAGGTGTGAACTTGGGGGGAGGACGAGGACGAGTCGACTCACTTTCCCCATTCGGTGAGATTTGGGTTCGCCTGCGTCGAGTGGATGAGCGTGACTCGGAAGAATCGGGGGATCGAGGGAGAGGAAGTGCTCGTGGCGAGAGGGCGGGGGATTTATAGCGAGCGAGCGAGCATTTTGGCTTGTGATGGGGGTAGGCTGGGTAGCAGCGACGGGGGCGGCGATGGCATTTGAATGGATGGGCATGGCCATGCTTCTGTCATGCATCATGGTGGGACAATGGTCATTACATGATGGATCGCTGAAAATTAATTTGTTGGCGTGTGTATTTTTCCTTTTTTTTTTTGACCTTTAATAAAGAATTCTAAAAATCATCATCAGTTTTTAGGGGGCAAATTTGAAAAAAAGACCCAAAGTGCCCTTATTTTCTTAAATAAGAACATGAAGAGCATTTTATTTTAAATAAGGGTCTAAAGTGTACATTGTTTCAAATAAATATCTAAATTGACTATATCAATCTCAAAAAGGGCATGAGTTACTTTAGTTAGAGGTATTTTGGTCATTTACTATTTTATTTTATTTTTTCCTTTTCTTTTTTAAAGAGATTTTGAAAAAAAAAGTAAAAAAATAAAAATAAACACAAGCGAGAGGTCAATCCTCCTGCTTGTGGCAACCACCCCACCACCGATGGTGGGGTAGTGGCTATGGGCGCCGGGGGTTGTCAGCGCCTTGGCGAGGGCCTTCAACCCACCTTGGTCCGGATCGATGGCCGTGGCCCTCTCCTGGCTCAGGTGAGGGCCAATGGTTGGCAGGGTCGCCGGCCCTTGTCGAGGCGTTGGCGACCCTGATGGCCATCGTTGCTACCCCATTGACTATGGGGCGACAGCCACAGGTTGAAGGTAGACCTCTCGTATGTGATTTTGCTTTTTTATTTTTATTTTTTAAATTAAATTTAACAAAAAGTTAGATTAAATTTATATTTTGCCAAAAATGTTTTTGATCGTTCGAAAAATTTGGTCGACTGAACAGCCGGTCGACGAGTTCAGATCTTTATTTGAAATAACCATAGCTACTTTAGGTTTTTCTTTAAATAAAAATGACACTTTATGTTATTATTTGAGAAAATGAAAGTACTTTGTGTCTTTTTAGAATTTTTTCGTTTTAATCCATACCACTTTTCATCCCCCATTTTATAAACTATTACTTTGCATAAAAAAAAATCATATTGGACGCCAGATTGCACCTCGCGTCTCGCGTTAATTGACATTTTCTATTTATTTACAAGCCACACTTTGATTTGAGGGGTCCAAGTTGAAAATAACAATTCTACAAAGGAGTTGTCGATTTCATATTTACCAATTGACTACCTAGTTGTCGATTTACAATTTTGATGTCGATTACGAGACTTCTAATCGACCACCTAGCAACGAGAGGCTATTCTGGATGATTGCCTTTGTTATTTGTTGATCTTTCAAGGTGTCTATTGGGCTATCCAGGTTGAATGAATTTAGAATGTTAGTTCAATTACTTTGCATCTGATCAAATGTATTTAGTTTTGGTTTTGAGAGTCTAATTGTGTTGTGGTCTCAAATAGAGGTGTCATGGGTCGCGTCTCATACCGGCCCGACCCGGCGTGAAACCAAAACATTGCCAAGCTTGGCCCGTCCCGGGCTACCCCGATATCTGAATCAAAATATTCAAGATATTTGGGTCGGGTCAGGCTAATCTGAATTACCAAAAAAGTTCTAAACTTATGTAATTATGTCAATTTAGTCATAAATCATTTTTTTTGTCAATTGAGTTCTAAAACCTTTTGTATTTACACTAATTCAATCTATCCGGCTAACTTTGATGGCCGGTGCTGACGTGGCAATTTTAATAGCATTTTAATATTTTTCATTTATTTATTTATTTATTTGTTTCCTTTAATTAAAACTCGCTCAGCATAATTATAATTCCACCACAAACACATGAATAACCAGTTCCGACTGATCAACAAAGTCGCGCTCATCAGTTCCACAGACTTTGGGCGGCCCTCGTGCGCTAAACCCATTAATCAACTTTTACAGGCCCTCCCTATCTGCGCTAAAGTCTCCAACTTTGCAATCCTCTTTCGAAATACTCATCTAGAGAGCAAATGAAAAGTAAAACACTCGAACACAATAGATGATCTTACTAAAGACCTTCGGCACGATCCCAAATCTCTTCCATTCTTTTGATTAAAGGAACGAGCTTTACGCGCGAAAAGGCATAATGCATGAAGAAGCACACCGAACTTGACAAGGAAAAAAGAAATCAATAACAGTCGAAAAAGAATGGGACCTGATCGTCAGGGTAATGAACAGAGCCCTTCAAAATGAATCCCGTCGAGACCGATCTTGGAGCTCAGAATTGCATCACAGATGAGCCCTCCGCTCATCCAAAGACGAAGAGACACACCACCAAAGGGCAGAAAAAGAAAACAATCATTCGCAAGAAAAAGAACAACCCACCCACGATGCCCCAGAAGCTTTCAACTTTTTGATCATTCATCGTCGACGCGCTCAGCATACCTGCCGGCCTAGAGGAATCGAGCAATACGACCCACCGGGAACTGCAGGCTGGCCTTACTACGGCGAGACTGAGAAAGAACTCCAGTACATAGCCCGACGGCGAGCTTGTTGAGGGTGAGGGAGGAGTGGAGAAGTCGGCGCGGATGAGGGTGAACTGCTAGAAGCGGTGGACGGGACTCCATGAGAGGGGGAAGTTGTTGCAGACGCGGAGGAAGAACTCGAGTGTAAGGTGGAAGGGGACGGAGCAGAGAGAGGCGTGGAGGCGGGAATCGGTGAGTGTTGCTGCTGGTGGAGGATTGTGGAGACGCGGAGGAGGTGGGAGGGATCGACGGCGATGGTGGAAGTGGCGGTGGTGGAGGTTAATGGGCGAAGGTGGAAAAGCATGAAGGTGACAGGCTTGGGGAGTTCGGCGAGGGTGGCTTGCATTTGGTGAGAACATTATTCAAACAGTACTGGTAGTGTACTGAACTAGTATCAAGATCCGGCCCAAAAATTATCTAATTTTTGGGCCGGGCTCGGCCAAGTCAGGTCGGCGCAGGCCTTTTTGACGGCCCTAGTCTCAAGGGTCAAAGTTCAGGTCTCTAGGTATTTTAATGCATTTTCTGGTTCTTAGGTCTTTAATGTGTTTTCTAGTTTGCATATTCTTTATTAGTTGAGTAGTCCACATATCTCCTTTAATGTTTTGTCTATTTCCAATGTCTTTCTCCTACCCAACTTTTTTTTTTTTTTTCTAGGAGAGTGGATTACTCATTGGTGATGAGCCAAAAACCTTTTGTTATCGGCTCGTGTAGTGGTGAGGTTTCCTATCCCGAAATCCTTTATCTTTGGTGAGTGGTTCGTCTTGTAAACCTCGGTGGTGAGTTTTGTCTATCTTCATTCTTATCTTGGCTGACGGGGCGTTCTTTATGCCTTAGTGGTGATTGTAACATATCATGCATTTGCATTCATCCATCAACTACCATTCTCATATACATTTGATCTATCCATGTTTTCTTTAACAGTCATTCAAAACACATTATCCTGCTCATGCATCAGGAATGGTGGTGGTTGGAAGAAACTAAAGCTAAGCTATGAAGATTTGAGGAAGAGTATCTAACGATCAGAAAGAAGTGATAGTGTTGGAGGGGAAGGCAATACGGTCTTTCGGTTGTGAAGATTTGCGGAGGATGCAAAGTAGCATTTGGCGAAATAAACGATGGAAAGTGATATTGAGGGCAAAAGTGACGAGGGTATTTGAGTATTTCCCTTTTTT
Source organism: Psidium friedrichsthalianum (assembly GCA_019149425.1). NCBI lineage: Eukaryota > Viridiplantae > Streptophyta > Magnoliopsida > Myrtales > Myrtaceae > Psidium > Psidium friedrichsthalianum. Next base: position 20,783 of record JAGVVM010005272.1, read on the forward strand.
CCCTCTTATTTTTTTTTATTTCTTTACTTCTTTTATTTTTATGTATTTTGGAAGATGCGAGGAGATAGAAAAGTGGATGTGAAATTAAGGAAACTTGAATTTTTCTAAAAGAGAACTCAGAGAAAATTTAAAATTTCCCTTCCCTTCTCATTTTCCCTCATCCCAGAGAGCATCGGCGTCACTTTGACGGCCATTGCCCTTGTAAATTTTGATATTTAGTATTTAATATCCTTTCTTGAAAATTTTAATTGTATAATTGAATATGAAATAGAAAAATTTCAAAAATGAAGATCGAGGGAAAATATTTCAGAAAACTACGGTGAAAGTCCTAAAACTTTCAATCGTGAATCTAACTCATGAAACTTATTGATTGGAACACTTAAGCCATTTAGTCAAGTCTATCGGCATTAAATAGATGGAAATACATAATTAATTCTTTATATAATTTTATCCCAATTCATGTGGCTTTTGAACACACAATGATGTTTAGTGCGCCACATCAGAAAATTAAAACCGAAATAGGAAAAAAAAAAAAAAGAGATAAGGTGGAGGCTTTGAAACCAGTGAGGATTGGCAAGCCTTGTTGGGGTCGTGGCGAGAGTGGTTGCCCTTTGCCTACTACTGGCCAGGATCGACATTGCTGCGAGCGAGGGCAAGTAGGCCCTCCTTTGCTTGTGCCGGGAGCCTACCACCCTAGCCGTGATAAAGACCGTCGCCGATCCTATGGCGTCTTCTTTCTTGTTATGCAGTTTTTTTTTTATCAATTCCTCATCCCCCTCTCGAGATTGCCATGTGAGGGCTAGGCGACTCTCGTCTGGCGGTGGTGAGAATTGCCCTCGCCACGACAGAAAGCGAGGGCAGCCGGCCGTTGCCCTTTAAAACTACCATCTCCGACCCCAATATGTCTTGTTTCTTCTCTCTAATTTTACTTTTTTCAGTTTTCATGCTTGATTTGCATTTTCATTTTTCAAAAATTATTTTAAAAAACGACATAAGATTAAAAAAATGCTAAACAGAGCCACGTGTAGATGTCCGTCCACTCGAAACAAACAGACGTGACAAAAGAGCTCAAATGGACGAAAGTAACAAATTTTAAGACTCCCACGTAATTGTTCCATAGACTCGTCAATGATATGAGTTAAAAAATAGGAACATACCTAATCATGAAAATTTTTCTACATTTATCCAAGATAGTTTTCTTCAAATACAATTCTTGTCCCTGGTAATTATGCTATGTGTTCTTTAGTGAGAAAAAAGATGACTAATCCTTCGTGTTTATTATGAGTATCTGTATTATGGAGATAATTATACAAACAGTCATAAATTTCAGCTTAATATGCAATGTAGTCCTTGGACTTTTAATTTGTGCAATGTGGTCTTTGAAGTTTATTCCAATATGCAATTTCATCCATTCTTTGGACAAATGTTCAATGCCGTTTTTGGGCTGTGTGAAAATATCGAATGGACATTTGATAAATGTTCAAGGGCCTTATAATAAGGCATGACCTAATTGAAAATTACTCATGATATTTCTTTCTTTGTGTTCATCTCTTCCTTTTTGGTTGCTCCCATGAAAAGATATTTTCGGTATTTACATAATGAAACAACTCGTAGTGGCACTCTTTGGTCCGTTAAACCAATGTTGTGACCCACCCTGATCTTCATATGTGTTGGGCGGTGGGCTAATGGAATGCCAAGCCTTGAAGTCGGGCTTTGGCTTGGACTCTCCCAAGCCCATACCAAATTGTGATGAAAAGAATTGGATTCGATCTATATATGATCAGGTGATATGTGTATGTGTACATGCATGGAGTTACCATTAGTCTTTGAGGAAGATAGACCATAGATCTTATGAACGGTCGGAAGATCATTCGATTTTATGCAATCAGAGATTAAGAGTTTAAGGCTTGGTTAATGTTTTTCCATTAGGTCTTTTGGTTACCGTAAGATTTCTTTTGTTACCTATATGATCCGCGTTCGATTGATTTTAATTCCTAAAAAAAGGTTCCTTCATCCGTGCATGGTGTTCATGCAAAATATTCTTGTAGGGGTTCATTTCATGGCATCTTCTAAGTTTGCAATCCTTAAAAAAAAAGAAGCAACCAAAGCATTCAAGAATAAAGAGGGTAAAAATTAAAAAAAAAAAAAAGAAAAAACTTAAAGCAATAAATGAAAACCTGCGGCTATCGGAATTTAATTACAAGCTGAAATAGGGAACCTGAGAAATGATCGGATGTACAATGGATTGGATCAGAATGGACATCAATCATCCTCCATCAAGAAATAAAGGACTAAGGATGCTAATTAGGCCAAAAAATACCATAAAAATAATTTTTATATTTTTCTAAAAATATCCAATTTTTTGGGATTTTTTTATTGATTTTTATTGAATTTTTCAGAAACTTTTTTTCTTGTTTTTAATTAAAAAATATATTTTAACAAAGGGGAAATGGGCGAAAGGACTCCGTTTCACGTGTCTGCCCGCGACCTGAAACGGCGGCGTTTTACCAATGCCAAAAAACCACGCCGTTTGGCGTCTTCTTCAACCTGTCTTCGAGGCATTCCTCAAACACTTGGTGGGCAGCTCCGCATTTGGAGCATTTTCAAGGCCATTTATCTCGAGCCTCGAGCATAACCAGCAAAAAACCCACCCATGGAGAACAGCATGAACTAAAAGAAACGATCAAATTGCACAAAAAACAGTCAGCAAACTCACTCAAAGTCACGGTTTTGACTCATTTTTTGAAAAAAATTGGGTTGAAAAACAGCCCTCGGAAGCATTTTGTTAGCCTCTTATCTCGACCCTCGAGCACAACCAATAGCAAATCCACAAAAATCCACACATGGACGTATACTACTACACACTAGGAACGATACTAAGCAAAAAACGGCAATTAAATTGTACCAGAACAGGATGAAAACCACCCCCAAAGTCATGGGTCTGAACTGTTTTGAGGGATTAGACTTGAAACCCGTCAGGTAAACTTGTTGCCCGGCCCTGATTCAGGCCCCAATATCTTACACACACTTGCCGTACGAGAAAAAAACACCACTTAAACCACCTGAAAGTAGGTAGAACAAGGCTTCCAAAACATTTGACCGTTCTAGAAAAGATCGACCATGTACACCAAGAGAGCGTCGCAAAGTAGCCTACCCACAAGTCAACACCACGACAATTCCAGCCTGACATATGCAGTTCACGGAGGCACTTATCTTGCACTTGGATCACAACCGATGACAAAACCATACATGGACGCGAAGTATTACATACAAGGAACGACGTTGAGCAAAAAACGGCTCTTAAAACACATAGAATAGCAATGAAAACCGATCCCGAAATCGAGGGTTTGAACCACTTGGGGCATTTTGGCGAGCACGTGATGAGCAGCAAGAGACGGGCACCAAACCAGACCATATGGACTATTTGGTTCGACTCCGTTGGACCGAAAATAAAAGAGAGCCGAACTCGAGCAAAAATCGGGCCCAAAACAAGGGCTGTTCAGGCAGGGTGGTTAACCCGCCTGTTTGTATGAGGTCGGCGACGGCGGAGGCTCAGGCGATGATTTCGTGGGCTCGTTGGACGTCGGTGGTGCCTCGCCGAAGCTTTTTGCCACTCAAACCTCACTCACCCGCTCTCTCTCTCTCTCTCTTTGGATTTGCCTTGGCTCCTCTACCCTCAGTCCGAAAATCCTCCCCAAACCAGAACCTCTGCCTCTGCCTTATATGCTTGAGTCAACTGGGAATCAGAGAAGATCTCATTGGTCCCCACTTAGCTGTGAAAAATGCAGTTTTTGGTCCCCCGCCCCCCCCCAGGGTATCTAATCAGCGTCAAATATATATCTCGGGCGTCCTGGTTGAGAGTCGCTCTGCGAGACGTCTAGTAGCCTCAGACTTGGTCTTTGAATCGCACATTTCAAGACGTTCCCAGCTTGCCTCGCTCTCAGCTGGCTTTTGGGCTAGCCCCCTCTTGTTGCAAATGTGTGGGGGC
>JAGVVM010005273.1:0-22419 GCA_019149425.1 Psidium friedrichsthalianum
TTTGATGCATATGATTGAATTGGTGGCTTGACTATAATTCATGGCCTTTGTTCACTCGAGACATGATAAAACAAAAGGATCGAATTACATTATAGCCAAAGCTGATAGGTTCATTATGTTTTTGTAACATTCACACTATCTGGGTAGTTATGATATATTGCTAGATGTCACTCATGGATTATGGGACCCAAAGATTAATTAGAGATAGTCAATCCTCTTGGTGATACTAATTGGTTAGTATACGTCCTACTGCCAGCTCAGTGGTAAATCTAGAGATGTCATACACCAAAACCAATGCATGACGACATTGAAATGGAAGACGGAATTGCAAAGATGCTTGCAATTATGACTACAGAGATAGTCAAGTGAAATTATATCAAATATGATTTGATTCTAATTTCTAATCACGAACGGATAAGCATGTGATGAAAGCGCGACCTCAGTATGATGTCATACTAATGTGACATTTGCACGAATTACAAGATGATAAGAAATAAGATTTCTTATCCAATAAACATCAAAGGATAAGTTTGTTATCCATTATATAAAGTGATAAGATCACGTGACGCGATACAAAGACGGACGGCGAAACAAGGCTGCAGCGAGGCAGGATAGGCTGGCGGCGCCACCCCCAAACCACCCTATAGTAGGGCAGTTTTAAGGGTTCCCCAACCCTTACAAATAGGGGTTGGGGGCTAAAGGAAAATAGAGGTTTTTCCCTTTGTATTTCAGCCCATTTGCATGTCTTCGTGTCCTTTTTTATGCACGTGTGAGAATTGTTCTCGCACAAAATATTTGAGGTTCCTGAGTCGTTCGTGATCCAAGATCAAGCTTCGTTCGTTGCCTCTCAAGGGTTGCTAGCACGACTGAGAAGTGATCGTCTGCAAGTCTCATCTTCTATCGCTACGCGATTGGTGGTGTGTTAGAACTAGAGGTTCGACGGCTGTAGAGATTGAGAACATAGTGATCAAGTCAACTAAGCTCTGCTTCTTGAGGTAAGCCTCAAACCTTCTTGATGCACGTTTTAGTTTCGATTAAAATGCATGGATAATCCCTAAGGAAGATCCACATGTGGGTTACATTTAATTTCGGCTATGTTACTCTAATTTGATGAAAATTTGTCATATTTGCCCGTATGAACCTAACATTAACATCACTATTATGCACATGATCACGAATGATGTGATGCTTAATTTCAATATGCTTAGCTCGAGAGTGTAGAATTGGATTCTTTGTGAGGTTGATTATTCTAGTGTTTTCACACTTGATTTCCATGTTTGAAACTTCATCACCAAAGTCTCTCAGTTGTTGCATCATCCACGAGATCTGAACGCAACAACTCCCCAAGGCACATATTCAACTTCTGCGACAGATAGTGCCACAGTGTTTTGTTTCTTTGAATACTAAGACACTAGCATCGATCCCAAAAGTTGACATGTTCCTAAGGTGCTTTTCCTATCTAATTTGCAATTTGCAAGATCAACATTTGAGTAGCCAATATATTTTATGATCATTTTTACTGTAGAGAGGTGTGATTCCTTAGAATCTGATTGGAATTTAGCGCACATATACACACGCTGAAAATGATGTCAAGTCTAAAAGTAGTAAGATATAATAGAGAGCCAAACATGCTTCGGTATAGCTTTTGATCAACCTTTTTGCCATGTTTATCCTTGTCTAACTTGGATGAAGAAGACATTGGTGATTCCATTTTATTGACCAAACTTCTTCACAATTTCTTCGCATACTTCTCTTGATGGATGAAAGTTCCTTATTCAATTTGATTCACCTAAAGTCCAAGAAAGAATATGAGTTCTCCCTTCATGCTCATTTCAAACTTATTCTGCATGATCTGAGAGAAATTCTCACAATTTTTTTCGTTAGAGGAACCAAATATGATATTATCAACATATATTTGAATAAGAAAGATATCTTTACCTTCCTTTTTGATAAACAAAGTTGTATTTATTTTACCATTTTCAAAACCTTTTTGACAAGGAAATTACTTAATCTCTCATACCAAGCTCGAGCTGCTTGCTTGAGTCCATAAATAGCTTTTTGAGTTTGTAGACATGATCTAAGATCTTTGGATCTTCAAATCCTAGTGGTTGTTCCGCGCACACCTCTTCCTTGATATAACCATTCAAAAATGTTCTCTTGACATCCATCTGATATAGTTTGAAGTCGATGTAGCAAGTATAGGTTAGGAGTAATTTACTAGATTCCACTCTTGCTATGGGAGCATATATTTCATCGTAGTCGATTCTTGAGAGTATCCTTTTGCTATGATTCTTGCCTTGTTCCTTGTTACTTTGCCCTTGTCATCCAAATTATTTCTGAATACCCATTTTGTTCCAATGATTGGATCATCCTTAGGTCCGGGCACAAGTTCCCAAACTTCACTAAGTTTAAATTGATGGAGCTCTTGTTGCATTGCGTCTATCGAGCTTTCGTTTGTAAGAAACTCTTCAATTCCTTTGGGTTCTACTTTAGATACAAGTACAAAAGCATTTATGACATTCTTGAGTTTAGATCTAGTCTTGATTTCTTCTTCTATGTCTCCAATGATAAGATCCGTAAGATAACTAGTGTGATGCTCTTGACCGGACCCCTTGGCCCATAATAGTAGGCGTGAGCTCTCCTTGAGGGTGGAGCACCACGGTTTGGTACTGTGTTTTTGCCAAGACCAGCTAGGGATCATAGTGTCACGACGTTGCGGGGAAGGACATGTGGTGTCCCAGGTACACCGTCCTTATAACGTCCCCTTAATTTTAATTTTAATTTTAAAATCTTGTTATCATGTTACATGCGGAAGCGTATGAATTAAACCATTTGATGATATAAGAGAAACACATATACTTATAATATGTTTCATTTTTTTTTATATCATTTACATGCAAACCATGTTACTTTTCATTACATAGGCATCATGTACTTGTACAAGCACCTTTTCAATCTAGGTTTACTACTTTGGTGTTATATGATGCCCCAAAAAGTTTCACTCGGGCCGCGATACTCCTCCAAAGCTAGCTGTTCGCCTACTTCGTATACACACCATTTTTCCTTCATCTTGTCATTTTCCAGCAAAAGGAACTCCATCTTCATGTTAAGGGTCATCCTACATGCGGCCATTCACCACCTGGGAATTCAGGTGGACTATCAAAATCGAGAAACGGTCCTATGAGGTCGCCATTGAAGATGAGGTACCAAGTTATGAACTTATAAGGAACATGACTAGGCAAGCCTTCATTCACCCAAACAGTAGTTAAATATCGCCTATAGGTAATCCCAAGCTCCATATCTACTATATCTACATGCCATACTTCAACGGACATTACCATACCAAAGTTAGGTGGAGGAGGATTAGCCATTGCCTATAAATCTGAAAGATAAGGAGTGAGATACAACAATCTCAGTAAGTCAACATAGGAAGCAAGCTAACGACATAAATTCATAATGCAAGTAACAAAGTGAACTATAAATATATGAGAACCATTTTCGGTTTCAAATCGTATTCGTATGGCATCCCACTTTCCATATCTATTTGTGCCCATTTTAAAGGCCTTCTCAACCTTGCAAATGAGGCATATAACATATCGTATTCATATAAACTCACCACCAAATGTAGCAAGTTCATAAAGAGCATGCATCATATCAACTTTTCTTGCAAACATTAGAAAATCATCAGCTCCACACCCTAAGTAAAGATTAGATATTTTCTTACTCCAGTAGAGAAAATGTGAAAATGGAAATGGGAACTCTGACTATGCTTGCGTGGTGTAGCAGATCCGTAGGTGTTCCAGCAGTCCTAGGCAATGGTAGGCATGAGACGGTGCCGGCATAAGGCGATAATGAAAGAGGGGAGCTGAGAGGGAGGAGAGAGAGATTGCTGCTAGTGAGACGGAGGATGGTGGCGGCGTGGAGATGGTGTGGGAAATAAGATGAAGTAGTCTTGAGTTCACTTATAATGATATCTTGCATTAATTCTTTTGTCCACTTGTTACTTAATGGTTAGATCTAATTATTATATGCTTAGGTGTCTAGGTTTTGTCTTTTATTACCTCAATTATGGGTGTCTCATATTATTTCAAGATCTAAGGATACTTTGCCACATTGATACCCTATTTCTTAGGCTTGATGACCTAGTATGACACTTGTCCCTCTTTTACTTATTAAATTTTCTATTTTAATTTAATCAAATCATTAAACTTTCATTGATTTTTAGTCCACATGTCTTACTTCTAATTTTTCCCACCTGTCTTCCATATAAAGCTAATTTCCTAGGCTTGATTATGTGTAAACCCTCATGCTACATGCCTAAGAGGAAATAGTTTTCCTCATTTGCTCAATTTTGCCATATGGCTTCATTTATTGATTTTCTCATTATTGTCCTATATTAGACTAGATATTTAGACATGCTTATAAGGCTTGTTTCTAGAACAATTGCTACCTTTATGACACATGTTTTATTAGGTATCACCTTTTAAACATTCCTCTTATGCCATCAAGGCCAGCTAGACTCTAGAATTTCACTTCATGTTACATGCCTAGTCCCTCGTCTTTTTACTTTTATTTTTTTCACTTATGGCAAATCAATTGAAGTGACATATACATATATATGTATATATATTTCTTAATTAATCATTAGTATGAAACATTCTAGAGATGCTTTTGAAATTGCCACATAGCTAGCCTATATTGAGCTAAGTTCCTAGGATTCCTATTCATGCTTCACGCTAATCATAAGGAGGAATTTACTTATTATATTTTTATTTGTCTATTTATTTATTTATTTATTATTCATTTCATTATTGAAGAGAGATTTCCTTTAGCTAGTCAAGATTGCCCTAAGATATGGTCATGATGATAGAAGATTTCCTTTGACAATGAGGTATCTAAACTTTCTAAAAGTTTGTGCCAATGAGGTGTCTAAACTTGAATACATAATCATTTGATAAATTCTTTCTAAAAGTTTGTGCCAATGAGGTGTCTAAACTTGAATACACGACTTGTCAACTTATCCAAACATCTAGAGAGGATCATCACTTTAAGCACCCAAACCAGCTAGAGATCAGACTATCCATCCTTGCCAAGCAAAGTCGACCTACGGCCGAGCCTTGTTAGGCATGGTGGCTGCACCATAGAGTGCGGCTAAACACATCAAGAGCAAGTGCACTCTCGAACATGTCTCATTACCAATTGGGTCAAGAGCCACCCTAATTGTTTCGGTTTAGGATTGGAATCACCCATTCCTAAATCGATGGTACAATTGAACACTATCGCGATTACCTCTCGTGACCAATGAAAATTGATGCATGATCGGTTTGTCTTGATCCGTAGTTTTCCAACACATCATAGATTCCAGGGTGATCATTTATTAACTAACGCGTGGTTGATATGAGGTTCTGATGTGAATCGACCTCTATTGGATCCATGGCCAATTTGGATGTCAATTAATGCAAACTTGCAAATCGTTCCACAAATCAATCCCTGATCGACTACAGGGTTATCCTATGGTCGATTCGCAGTAAAACGAGATCAATCACCACCGTTCCACGCTTGAATCAAGGTTACCACACCGTTGAAGCCTCAACCAATAGCATAGCCAATTGGTATTACTAAGCCTTGATCCATATTGAAGGAGATTCTTCTTTCATGGCCTATCTCGACCCTTGGCTATTATCTATAACTAGTCTGATTCTTAAGCTTGGATTGGCCCTAAGTTTTGGGGTATCACAATTGGATTTGTGTTTCCAGTTCTTGTTGTATTTGTCAACTTGTTTGTCCTTTGAAGATTCATCTTGATTTATGTCCTCAGAAGATGTAATCGTCTAAGTGTCTTCCATGATCTGAGTAGCTTCAGATGACGGATTTTGCTTAGTTGATGGGTATTACTTAGATAATACAGTGATTTCTATGCTTGAGTTCTGAGTGTCATTTCCATATTCAAATCTCATGTTCACTGATTTTTCAATTGTTCTTGAACTCTTGTTAAAGACTCTATATGCTTTACTTGAAGTGGAATAACCAAGAAATACACCTTCGTCTAATTTTTCATCAAACTTACCTGGATGATCATTTGAGTTCTTGAGGATAAAACATTTATATCCAAATACATTAAAGTATGCTATGCTTAGTTTCTTGCCTTTGTAAAGTTCATAGGTGGTTTTCTCAAGCAATAGTCTTAGAAAAACACGATTTATGATGTAACAATTTCAGTAGAAATAGGTTTTACCCAAAAATGAGAAGCAACTTTGCTTTCAATCAAGAGAGTTCGAGCCATTTCTTGTAAAGAATGATTTTTCCTTTCAAATACTCCATTTTGTTGAGGAGTATAAAGAGAGGAAAATTCATGTTGAAAATCATTTTATCACAAAAGTCTACAAGATTTGATTTTCAATCTTCCCCATGATCTATTTTGATGTTGGAAATTAAATAACCTTTTTCGTTTTGAACTTTCTTTGAAATATTTTCAAAATATGAGAATGCATCATTCTTAGGTGCAAGAAAGAAAACCAAAGTAAATCTAATATAGTCATCTACTACTACTAGACAATACTTTTTACCTTTAATGCTCTGGGTTTTGTTTTCGAAGAGTGCAAATAAACAAAGCTTTGCTTCCCCAAATTTAGCATCTGGAAGTACTCTCACAAGCCTTTTTGAGGAAATCTTTGAGATTTGTTTGAAGCTCATGTGTCCCAACTTCTTATACCAAAGTTCTAAGTCATCTTTAATGGATACAAGATATTTGACATCCTCTAAAGATATATATTGCCCTGTCTACGTCCTATGAATGAGCATTTGTTGTCTTGGCTAACACTTGAGCATTTATCTTCCACAAAAGAAATAATATATCCAATATCGCACAATTGGCTTATGCTTATAAGATTGAAATTCAAAACCCTTAACCAATGAGACGTCGTTAATGAAGAGATTGTCAATCTTTACGGTTCCTTGCCAATAATCATTCCTTTGTTGTTGTCACAAAAGAAAACACTTCCTCCATCAAACTTAGAGAGGTTGATAAATATCTTTGAGTCTCTAGTAATGTGTCTAGAATATCCACTATCAAGGTACCATTTGCTTCTTCTTTTCATTAGTACCTGCAAACATCAAAAGAATTCAAGTTTCTTTGGTACCTAAGTCTGTACGAGTCTTTTTGGGTTAGTGGAGTTTGTGAATCTCAAGATATCTCGAGTGGGTCTCTAGATCTTAGGATAATAGCTTCTAGAATGCATTGGATCACCACAGTTTGTGCATTTTGAGATATTCTATCCCTAAGATCTTATCAACTACTTATAAAAGTGATTTCTGTACACGTGTTTTGAAAGTCTTCTTCCGAGTCTTTCTGTTACCTTTGTAAAATCATTTTTCAATTCACTTTTCATTTGAAAACCAAGTCAAGAATTATTCTTGTAAGGAACTTGTAAAGAAAGAATGCGATGTAATGTTTTTGAACCAGAGGAAAACTTTTTATTGATATTTGAAATTTTCCTTTTCAAAGATTCTTTCTCAATTTGCAAATCTTCTTTTTTCTTAGAAATCAAATTAGATTTTTCCTGATTTGTGAAAACTCGCTTTTGAGAAAAATTATTTTATCCTTTTGAGAAACATCATTTTGCTTGTAACAGGCAACTTCCTTTTTCAATTCAGAAAGCCTTTGAAGAGCAGTTTATAATCATAGCATAATTCATCTATAAATTCAAATACTCAGAAGGAATACTAGGATGAGTTATCTCAGATTCATGCTCAGAGTCTGAGCTAGCCATTAAACAAATGTTGGCATATTCCTCATTACTTTCACATTCTGTGTTCCTCCAAGTTTCTTCCTTCAGAGCTTTCTTCAATTTTTCATCCATTCCTTTCTTCTTTAGAAGAGGACAATTAGGCTTCATGTGCCCTCTCTTTTTGGATTCATAGCAGATTACATCTTTGCTCTCATCTTTGTCGCCAAATGATCTTCTTTGATCATATTATTCGAAATCTCATTGTTTTTGTAATTTCTGCCTTTCGTAGCCATTCTTCTAAACTTCTTAACCATGCGTGCTAGTTCCTCATCATCTTTATCTTCAGAATATAAATCAATAGAATCATCGTTAGATCTCAAAGCAATAGATTTCTTACTTCTCAATTGAGTTTCTTCATTGATTCTTTCATCCTCGTAGGATGGATGTCATGCCGCGTCCACATTCCATGTCAGAGCCGTGGTGTCCCAGGTTCCCCATGTATATTATCGGCTTTACGTTTAAATTTAAATAAGACAATAAGCAGGCAAATAAAAGCAAGGCACTTTATTTATTTATGATTAACAGACATCGGGTTCTTTTACATACTACTGGGAGTATAGTCGAGTGGCATCAAAAAGTCGCTCGAAGCCCTACCCGATATACAAAAAGAAGGAACTGAGCCCCCCAACCAAAAATCTCCCACCTGACCCGACCACCATCTACACTTTCATGACAGTCTAAGCCCTGCTTACTACTCTAATCACACTACGTGGGCCCTTATGGCGCCATGCAGTCAAAGGGAAGCGGGCCTACTAGCCCAAGGTCTCCTTCTAGCACCCTGTAAATGGACACGAAACGGTGGAGGGTCGGTCCCACGTCTAAGCCTCCATCGACCCGCAAGCAGCAAACAATCCGTATAAACCGTAAATGAGGGAGCTCCGGTATCTCGTGCGGTGATACCTCCTAGGTGAAGTGGAATGGTGCACCATATGAGAGGGTCGGTAGACTTGCCATATTAATTACCTAAAAAAAATTTTAAACAATAGGGGTGAGATAATAATCTCAGTGAGTCAAATCTCTAATTCACTAACTAATGCAACCAATGAGAATCAAACAATAAGAAGTCTGATGTGTTCCACGAGTATACAAATAATATCCAGGATACCAACAAAATATGTTCATTAGAATCAGGTAATGACAAAAGAAAAAAAAAACGTCTCGTTCCGCCTCCGAGACCGGTCCAGTCACACAGCAAGACCACCCAGGTACACAACAGGGTCTTCCCATAAACTCCATGGGGTAATTCGTCTAGGCAATTAGCCCCTCTTTTTATTTCCATGATGTTCTCATACATTCAAACTCGACATAGGAAATTAAATTTTCGACCACAAATGGTACATCGAAAGAAAGGCAACCTGTTGGGAATTCGAAACTAAATACCGCTCTACTGAGTTACGCTCTCGTCTTTGATCTATAATTACTTCAACCGAAGTTAGAGAGTGCAATGACGCACTACAAGGCTTACCACTTAACCCATGAATATATTTAGGGGTGAAACTTAGTTTCTGTACTTGTTATTGCCTACCATTTCAATCCTGCGTAATGGACTAACTTACTCCATGCCATCATTAGCAAGTTTGTCACTGGTTCTCACTGTCCTTCTTGTTCAAACGGAATTGGACACCAACTAGACAGCCCTATCCTTCACTTCGGCTAATTAATTCTCATGTGTCCTAATCCTGATAGCATAACTAAGTGGATGAATACCCAACGCCCCAAAATCCTTAAAGCCGAGTCACCCTTTCCTTGTTTCCTTTAGTCTTCGGCCAAGCTATCCTTCCCCCACCTTAGATAAATAAGTCTCTGTTTTGGAACCAACCTCCCACAGAATTTTGCCCAGGCAGAATTTTTACTCTCAGACTCTCTCGGCCCCTCTCTTGCACACCGCCGAGGTACCAGCCCATCACTCCCTGTACACACAGGAAACCAATGCGTCTCGATCAACATTCAATAGACGAACTACACAAGGATTCAAGACTTGCGGTTCGTGATACCAACTAGCGTTCCTGGGATTGCAGTGGAAGTTTTCTGCCCGCTTGCCTATTTCACTCAGTTTTTCTTTCGACCACTCATGCACATACACTATATGTCACACCCATGTTCTCTCGGCTCTACATTACTCCCTCCCAGAACGCTTTTAATTCTCATTATTCAACGTTTTCCATGCATTCTATGCGGCTGACTTACTTCTTGCATTGCGCTGGGCATTTAACTCCTAAAACTCTTATTTGTGGTTAAATATACATCATCTTGGACCGAGATGGACCAACAAGAGACTCTCCCTCACTTTCTCTACTCAATCCTCTCAAATGTTTAATATCCTAATTTGCAGCACATCGCCATTAGGAATAGCACCACTCTCGGTCAAATCTTGCGTTCCTCTCTACACCATACACAATGCAATGACCTCCCTTTTTATCACTGCTGTCGCATTAAACCCAGACAAACCAGAGCGTTTTTACAGCTTGGTTTCTCACACCTCGCTCTTAACAGAAGTCCAGCGAATCTTGGTGTAAGGTCCTTCATTTCCTCTGTAACATCACGTCCTAATGACTCAAGACTACCAGACTCAGCTAGCAGCCCCTGAAACCTGCAACACCATGCCTTGAGTTCGGTACCACCTCCTCCACCCGACGTCAACATCGTTCCTACCCATTTACGTATCTATGAGATTTCACAATTTGACATCCGAAATGTTATATTCCAGACCTCCACTCGACATGCATGGATAGTTATTGCCGCGGTTCCCTCACCCATGCCAAAACCAGACTACTCAACTTTCTATCCTCACACCGAGTTGCAATTTTCAACCCACATTGGGAGGATTAGTGAGCTGATTAGAGAGAGGACTCACCTTAGCTTCAGTTGTTCGACAGCCCGTCGAGTCGTCGGATGATCGTTTTCTCCGAAGTGTCAATAGCTTCGCCTGTCCACTGGAGAGGCAATGCGAAGGAGGAGGAAGATGCTACAATTTCCGTGGGGTGGTACCACCGAGGGGAAGAAAGAAAAATAAAGAAACCTATCCGCTGCTTGAGCTGGTTACGTGGGTTACTGCATGTAATGCAAAGAGCTCACATTCCTTTTTGTCATTAAATAATTGGGCCTTGTGAATCCACCGAGGAAGCGCTGGAGGAACACCCATAAAAAGGGTTCTGATCGAGTATAAAAATTGCTCCAATGGCACCTTTCCCTGTGCAGCTCACGTTAGCTGCTGGTTATTGAAGCTTTGGGCCTTGCGGCCCGCATCCAACACATCCAAAGCTGGAACTGAGGAGGGCCTTTGAGAGGAGAATGTCCAATATAGGCTTGCACTCCATGGTTAGCTCGCATGCTCATGGTTTGGGCGCTATTTTCGCGGCCCCAACTATTGGTCGATGGGGACCTCTATTCCGCCAATTCGCAGCCGAATTGAACTGGGCTGAAAATTTTATTTTCGAATAGACTCGGCTCAATTGCCATTTCTCGGTCACCATTTGTAATACGATCTATTGCGCGTGGCAACTTCATCCAATTTGGGTCCCAATCCATTCGACCCAAGTCAGCTTTCAAATCCATTTCGTCTATTTCTCGACAATTTAGAACTACTAAAGTGGGGCATTACAATGGAAGAGTTCCAGAGTTCATCCATGGATAATGGCAAGATCTTCTAAATCTCTTGAATGGATGTTTTGATGTTATCCTATTTTTTTGTTAATGTTCTCAGAAGTCTGTTCACTCTCATCGGATGAGAGACTGGTCGCCCATGATAGGTGAGGCCATTCACTATTTCAGTGAATTTGTCAAACATTTCTTTCACCATTTCAATAGGCTTCATTTTGAATGCTTCGTACTGGCCAAGGATTATGTCAACTTTGGTCTCCTTGACTTTGTCTATTCCTTCATAGGTAACATAGAGCTTGTCTCATATTGCTTTTGAAAAAGGAGAATCTGCAATACGTTTGTATTCAGTAAGAGATAATGTACTAAAAAATGAATCAAAAGCTTTGGCATCTAGAGCATTTCTCTTTACTAATTCAGTAGCAGATAGAGTAGTTGTGGGAGTACTATTGGTGTTTTTCCTAGCATTTGAATCACTTGAAATGCTTACGGATGGATCAACCCCTTTTTGCATGACATCTCATATTTGTGGATCTTGGCATATGAGATATGCCTTACATTTATTTTGCCAATCATTGCACTCCTTTCCGTTGAAGTAAGGTGGCCTATTGTTGCTTCCTCCTTCAATCCAAGTGAGAGCAAAATTAACCATAGAGATTGTTAGCTCAGAAATAATAACACTTTAATAAAAATATGAGCACCAGGCTTTAATACCTATTGTTGGGACTGGCGTTATCATCTCGAGGGAGTGAATAGGTGATTTTAAGATTTTAAGAAATTAATGCGAAATATAAATGAGTATGCTTAAAACTTCATTCAAATGATATCAACTAGTAGGATTTGAGATATCGTCAGAAGTAGCGTTGTGTTCAAATCTACTAATATAGTATATAAATAGAGAGTAAGGGAAAGAAAATGTGTCTAGAGGATTTATAGTGGTTCGGCTTTTTTCAAGCCTATGTCTGCTTCTTTATACTAGCGGCCAATCAGCTGGATTCCACTAGTGAATGATTCAAAGTTTATAACTTGATGAATAGACTTCCAGTCTAATACTCTTACACTCATACGTTCTCCTCTAAGTATTATAGTGTTGGATCAAAAGTACGTGAAGGATGTGAAGTTCTTTCGCTCTTGAAATTTTAAATTATGTTCTTTCGTCCACTTTGCTCTTCAGCCTTGAGGTCTTCTTTTATACTCCTCTATCTCCAACTTCCCCTTGCAAGATCTCTAGAGAATCGCTCTCAAAACTTCCCCATTTGGATAAGACTGTATACAAAGGATTTCATAGCCGTTGAGGTCGACAAAGGAAAGAATTCCCCTTTGGATCAAATCACCCATACAATCGTGGTTCTAGGTTTCCATAGATGGAGTTCTTCATTAGGTGAGTCATCCTCATTTCCCTTAATCCATATCCTTAATTGATCTTCATGATTGAGAATCTCCAAGTATGAATCTAGCTTGATTGCTAGCCGTTGTAATGATATACTATGTCCATTAAATCATATTGAAATAAATCTCTTAATAATTTGGTTGTTGCACGTGAAATATTTCTTTCGAAGCTTGAGCATCATTCCAACGTCTGAGCTCGATACATCGTCTAAGTCCTTCAAAACATCATCTAAGTATATCTTGCTAGATTCAATTCCATGTATCTTGATCCATACATCTTTGGATAGTCTGCAAAATAATATTTTACGGCATTAACTTAGATATTAGATATTACAGATTGTTTTGTCAACTTCAAATCAATGAGGGGTTTTTCTCAACACCCTACATTAATGCTTCGCTTCAGTTTGTAATAGCATTCGAAACCATCCTTGGTCAGCTCAAGCAAGCCTTGTTTGGCTATCCTAAATTCAGCCATGTTGCTACTCTTTGTAATTTGCCAAAATTGCTTTGCAACTGTTGACACTTGATTTTTGGCCAATTTTATTTTTCAAAACTTTTTAGAGAATCCATAAAAATTCATAAAATTGAAAAATCAACTTTGAGACCTCAGCCTAGCCTAGGGAACCAATTTTGAGCAAAAAATAATTTCCATATTTTCCATATTTTATGCATTTTATTTACAAAAATTTATAAAAAATCAATAAAAATGAGAAAATTGAAAAATCAACTTTGGGGGACCTCAGCCTAGCCTAGGGAACCAATTTGGAGCAAAAAATAATTTTTCTTATTTTTAGTATTTTTCTACATTTTATTTCAAAAAATTCATAAAAATAAATAAAAATTGAGAAAATTGAAAAATTCACATTGGGGACCTTGGTTTGGCCAAAGGAACCAATTTGAGCAAAAATAATTTTCTATATTTTTAGTATTTTTCTGCATTTTATTTTGAAAAAATTCATAAAAATCAATAAAAAATGAGAAAATTGAAAAATACACTTTGGGGACCTTGGTTTGGCCTAGGGAACCAATTTTGAACAAAAAATAATTTTTCATATTTTTAGTATTTTTTGTATTTTTATTTCAAAAATTCATAAAAAAAAATCAATAAATGAGAAAATTGAAAATTAACTTTGAGGACCTTGGTTTGGCCTAGGGAATCAATTTTGAGCAAAAATAATTTTTCATATTTTTAGTATTTTTCTGCATTTTATTTTTAAAAATTCATAAAAAAAATCAATAAAAATTGAAAAAATTGAAAAATCAACTTTGGAAGCCTGGCCAAGCCCAGGGAACTAATTTTGAACAAAAAATAATTTTCCTTATTTTTTGCATTTTTAATATTTTTCAGAAATTAGGAAAATAATGGAAAATTAATAAAAAAAAAGAATAGCACTCAAAGCCAAAAAATACACAAAATATTCAATATTTTTATTTTATTTTTTTATTCATTTTGCTGAATAAATTTTGAGAAATTCAATCTGGAATTTAGGGTTCCCTTGTTAATTTCATTTTTCAGGTTATTTAAATAATTCTAGAAATTCCATTTTAGCCTTGTAATTTTCGATTTTCACATTTTAGAGTCGTGTCATCCTCCTCTATTTTTCAAAATTATAATCCTGTCCAAAAGCCCTCAGAATTGTCCAATTTCGCCAAAAAGGACCGGAATGCAATTTTTGATTTTTCAAATTAGTGCCTAAAAACACTTAAAATGCAATTAAAATTTTCTAGGGATTGAATTGAAAATTAGGGCACGTCTCCCTAAATTTGGCCTTCTGAATCCATTGGTGGTGTTAATTTTGCAAAAAAAGGCCATCTAGAGCTTGGATTTTACAAAATGGGTCCTCGGGCCAAACTTAAATTTTGGGATTTTGATGCAAATTACTTGAAAATTCCAGAAAGAAAATCATTTCCTAATGGAACTCGTGACCCTAAAGCAATTTTTGCCTTAATTTTGAAAAATTCTGACGGAATTAGGGCTGATTTTTGAATTTTAATCGAATTGGGTCGACCGGGTCGAGTTGACCCGACTCAGTCAACCCATTTGGCCCGACTGACTTAGAACCAATTCTGGTTCTTCTTCCTCGCGCAAAGCATTCAAAATCAAAGGGGATATTCTGGAAGATTGAGGTTTGTTTAAGATGTTGATAGGATGATCAGATTCTTGGATTTTTGGGAATTCTTCAACAAACACAACGATTGAGAGGAGGATTAAAAGGGGGCGAAGATTGGAGTTAGAGGCAGAGAGAAAAGGAGAGATTCTGGGGACGGCCATTGAAGGAGGAGCTCCGAAACTTTAAGCTCGGATTCGCGGCGTTCCGAGAAGATTCAAGCCACAAAACCTGGTCGACAAGCATCATGAAGCTCTGAGGAGTTGTTGGAACCCCAACGTTCGCCGTTTAGTCCCAGAAGAGGTATGTACCATACTTGAGCTCAAGCTCGGCCTTCAATGGCCAAACTCTGTTCATTCGGTTTTATTACCTGAAACTTGCTCTGATCTTCTCCTCGCATCTCTCTGCGTTCGTCATGCCTCTCTTTTCCATTTTGTTGCATAAACCCCCGTGTCGTCCTCCGAACCTTCTCGGTCTGTGACGAGCTCGTGTGCTCGCGTCACGCGAAATCAAGTCAGTTCAGCATCAGTGAGTCTTCCCATGCTCATGTTATGCTGCCCATTGATTTTTCCGATCTATCTTACATTGGATGTGTTTAGGACAAGTCTTCGCCGGAGTAAGGTCCGGCCGACGACGAAATGGTTGTTTTTGGTCGATTTAGTAACCCCAAAATCATAGGAATATATATTAGGATAGGGTAGATCGTATTCCGAGCAAAATCTAGGGCATTTGGCAAGAATTTGGCTATATTTCGAGATCGCCGGCAAGGTTCCGGCGAAGTTGCTGGCGACCGGGAGAAGCTTCCGGTCGTCTCCTTCGGTGAGATGTTGACCGGTCACGAAAGTTGACCAGGTCAACGTCCAGGTGGCGCAGACGTGGCGCTGCGTGGCAGCCACGTCAGCTCGTCTGTCATAATAAAAAATCAACAAGCTTGATCGGGCGGATGAGAATAAACCACATGTCACCATCGTGGAATTTCGAGAAATAAAGGTTTAGTTTGAATTTATAATCACTCTTAGATATAAAATTATGAACGGCCGAGATTTAGTTTCTGGGTTAGATCTCGGTTGTGAATCTTATTTGAAGGGTGAAGGTCAGATCTTAGGCACGTGGCGTATCTCAGGCCGTTAGATTAAAATAGGTGAGAAATGAATAAAAAATGTTATAAAAATCTAAAAAATTCAAAAAATTCAATAAAACTGCGTCGTTTTGCCATTAGATAGTTTATTTGGGCCTTGGGCCGGGTTTAGGTTAGTGGACCGGGTCTGTCCGGCCGACCCATATAGTAAATAATAAAAAATAAAGTAAAAATAAAATATAAAAATCAAGAAAATACAAATAAAAATAAAAAATCCAGAAAATTATCAAAAAATTAAAAAAAAAAATCAATAAAGCATAAAACTGTGTCGTTTCGGTTCGGGCTTTCGGGTCAACCAGGCCGGGTTGACTTGACCCGGCCCGGAGAATAAAAAAAAATAAAGAAAAATGAAGAATAGAGAATAAAATAAAAAATCAGAATTATTAAGTAAAAAAATTTAAAAAATCATAGAAAATTTTAGAAAATGACAAACTATGGGAAATAAGAATAAAAAAAATTCGGAAAACAATAAAAAAAAATCAAAAATCAGGAAAATCATAAAAAAATTTTAGAAAAATCTTAGAAAGATCAAAAAAAATTACGAATAATGGGAAAATAGGAAAATAATTTTAAAAAATCCATAAAAATAGAAAAAATTTTCAGAAAATACAAAAAACAAGGAAATTCTGAAATAAATATAAATCAGAAAATTTCAGGAATGTAGAAAAATAAAGGAAAAGCAAAAAATAATAAAATCACAGAAAATTTTGAAGATTCTAAAAAAATAAATAAATAAGAAAATGGTTGGTAAATTCTAAGAAAATTCTAAAAATTTTGGAAAATGGAAAAATCCTGGAAAAGGTCGAAATTCCCCAAAAAAAAAAAAATAGAAAAGTCCTTAGAAAATCATAAAAATCTCAAAAAATTTCAGAAAAATTCAAGAAAATTCAAAAAATTTGGAAAAAAATCCAAAAAAAAATTTCAAAAATTCTGAAAATTAAGGAAAAATCATACCCAATTAATTTAACCCATTTTCACATTTTTTTACTCCCGAGCCTTAGGAAATTACCATTTTACCCCTCTAGCCAACCTAACCCAAATTTTTCCAAATCACCCCCAAACTTAGTTGGAATTTCCCCTAGGTTTTCGAGACTCCACTAAGATCCTATTCGGGCTTGTTTTGACTTGATGTGATTCCTTCATTCATTGATGTGCAATTATTTCTTATAGTTGTGATTGACAGGTTAGCTTTCTCACTCGCATGAACCCCTTAGATCTTTAGGACTCGCCCCATCTAGAAAATACTTGCATGAATTCCTTAAGATAGAAAATCACTCAACTTAGGTACCGAAAGGGCGTCGATAGCAATATTGACGTAACTAAGTCCCGAATCTAGATCTCTGGTTTTCGTAGAATCGAACGACCTCTCCAATCGTTCGATAGGGTTTCCAATCATGCCTCCAATAAATGATGGTGGCGACTCCGATGGCATGCACACCGTTCACATGTCACCCGACCACACCAAGGTCGACCTCGATTTAAAATTTCCTGACGTGATTTGGTATGAGCTAGAAGGGCCCAAGCTAAGCCCAGATCTCAAAATGGGCCTAGCAATCATTAACCCTCTCGGGATTCCTGAAATCTCGGGAGGGTCGCGACAGCAACTTATCCCCTTTGTACTTTCTTTGACTAGTTTGTATATATGTGCCTTGTACACATCCTATGCTCGCATATAGCATAAACTCAGCGAATGCAGAAATAAGTCCCTACAATATTAAACCAAGTCATAATTGTAAGAAAAGGAAAAAATACAACATAATGCAATTAACATTTAAAAAGAATCAATTGATGATGACATTACTTCTATTGGTTGCTCATGAAAGCTCAACCTCCCTCGTCAGTTATGCCAAGTCAACCATCAAATTTTGAGGAATTAGGACCAAGTGTCTTGTTTTCTATCTTAACAACAGCCCAAGCTATTAGAAACATTTGGGTTATTGGCATCTTGACCAACTGCAGCCAACAATTCTCCCTTACCAAAACCCTTTAGAAATCACCTATCCAATCCTACAACTTCTACAACCAGTTAAAAAAGCTTGCTTATATGCCTCGACGCACCCATAAAACCTATCAAAGATGATCCTAAAATCAAGTGGTGGCCTCTCCACAACCACTACATACACTATACTTGGTGGGTTTTGAAGTCTACATTCGCAAGCATAATCCTAAACTTAGCCATATTCTTGCTTGTACTGACCCAGGAGTGTATCATGACCTTATACTTGGCTCTCTTACATTGACTCATTGACACGTAATCTCTACTTGCTCCTTCACTAGCTACTTTAAGTGAGAACCCCTAATCTCTGGCATTGACTTAATTGTGTTGAAAAAGTGCTTTGATAACCACTTATTATTACCCTTTTATTGTCAAAAATAATTGAACATGTATGTTCCTCTTGGAAGGATATAATTTGGAATGATCTGCTCCTCTTACTCATGAGCCATAGATCTTTCATGCACAATTATGTTGTATACACCTAGCTCTCACAAACTCCTTCGTATTTCTAATAAACTGAAGAGTCCTTTGCTTAGCAATAGAGTTCTTCACAATAACTCCTTGAATTGTTTCACATCCTCAAATTTCATACAACACACAAAACAGGACATGCTATAGTTGGATCATAGGAAGGATACTTACTTTTCTTCTACGCACATGTGTAGTTACTTCTTCTTCTTCAAGCTTATCCTTAAAAGTACCGATCCAGTCGCCATTGCCACTTTCTTTATCATTACTAATAGGTGTAGTAGGTGTAGCTTTTTGTTCCCTATTTACTACTCCAGCTCCCTCTACTTCTCCAAAGGCTGCTTTTTTTCCTGGCAAACTCTCCGCGATTTTGCATTAATCATGCAAGCTTATCATGTCATTGTATCCCTAGAAAACTGACATTTCCCAAAGCTTCATCGTCGTCGTCATCATCATCATCGAATTGTGTAACTTGTTAATCTAATCCAATGATTGCTTCATCACCTATATGGCTTACCCCTATCCTCCCTCTCCTCCTTGTCCTCAGTCCTCCTAATCCTCCATGTCTACCAACTCTTGATGTCTTTCTAAAATGGTATCATCCCACCATGAGAACTAGAATCAATACCATGGCCTATTTCACTAGTTGAGTTATCCCATTACGCTAAGCATCTTCATGATCATTATCTTCATCATTACTGTCATACTCGACATAAAATTTCGCTTCGTTGCCATGAAGATAGTGATAAATTAGATCCTTAAACCATTATCATCCCACAAGTGTCTCAACACATCTCTCAAGCCCTTCCTAGGAGCACAATAAAGCAATTTATGTACTTTGCATCCTAAAAATCTGCACTATATCTTTCACGAATGAAACATAAGATGAAGTCCTTACATCGAGGAAAATAGGTACCTTCAATTCACCTTAGTATTCTCACTCATCGATACCAACATAAAATCCACACCATAGTAAACAATAACAAACAACAAGATTCTTATCCATGCCTACACCAAAGGAAAAAAAATCAATAAATGTATAAGCTTTTAGGACACAATACAAAAAGTACAACATATTCATATGGAAGTCTCCATAGGCTAGCTTTTCATTAAAGTTTTCATTACTTGTCATGTAGTGTCAACAAAGCAATAAGTTTTTCCATGCATAGTGTTTCAGATTAAAGAATTTGAGGTTTCCACGCAATTAACTTCACCATTTCCTAGTAAATAGAAATATTTTCAATCTGCAAAGGCACCCAAAGTGTTTTTACACTACAAAAACTTCTTTATTGGGCAAACTCTCTTCGTTATCAAGGAACCAAAGCCAAAGATTGTGATTAAAGAAGTGGAGTCCCCACCACATCAACTTCAACTATTAATTTTGCCCTTCAAACCATAATTTTGCCATCGGATCCCTAAGTTTGCCTCAGGCCTTCGTTAGGGAACCATAACTTTCAAATGCAGGGATAGTAGATGCATATTTAGGTTCACACGATGACGACCAACCGAAGACCTATTATGTGTATGCCCTAAAGCAACCATGTGATGGTTGTATTTGGATATTTTATTGTACTTTAATCATATTAAATGGCAAGACATGTTCATTCATTATGTCTTATTTCTCTAATGAACGAAGTCCATAAGATCAATTGTGATTGAACCTATTCTCAAGACGTCGAGAATATGTATGACAGGTTTCAGTTAAACGCGATCTTTAAACTGTTCCTGGTCGATGGATTGTTAAGTGAACACCAATGATCTGGTTGAGACCAGTGTGTTTGTAACCTCGCCATTAAGCATTAGATGCTTGATGGGTATGATGGTCACAAGTCATCAAACATTAGATGTCTAAGTTGGAACAAAGGTATTCGTATCGAATAAGTTCGATCGAATTCACTGAACGTGACACACAATAAACGATAGCAAGCATGGAAGCTTCACATAGGGTCAATATCTAATCGTTCATGCTTTGGTAGGTGTAAAGATCCTTAAACCTAAAGCATGATACTGGCTTGTATGTCAAATGGCTATGGTTCACAAGTGGGCATATTGGTGGGTCATCAATCCACCTCTGTGCTTGATGGTCATAGTTCGTTCGCATATGAAGTCACAGGGTACGCGACAGTGGGATCTGTCTCCTTGTTTAAGTATGAGATGATGTCCTATGCTATCTATTGTGAGATGCATGGAAAATCCTAGGCCAGGATTAACAAGAATTTCTCGTGTATATACACGTCAGATAGATTGATCCACATGATTGAATTGGTGGCTTGATCTATTAATCCATGGCCTTTATTCGATTGGGACATGGGAAGACAGAAGGATCAACTTACACTGTAGCCAAAGCTGATAGGTACATTTATGTTCTTGCAACATTTCACACTATCTGGGTAGTCATAATATCTTGCTAGATGTCACTCATAGCTTTGTGGGATCTAGAGATTGATTAGGGACAGTCAATCCTTTGGTGATACAATTGGTAGTATACATCCTATTGCCAGCTCAATGGTGAACCTAGAAATGTCACATATCATAACCAACACGTGGCGATGTTTAAATGGAAGATGTAAATCGCAAATGTGTTTGCAAACATGACTATTCAATTAGTTGGATTGAAATTAAAATGTGATTTTGATTGTTAGTTTGGTCACGAACATACATACATGTGATGCACGCATTATACTCAAGATGGATACATATTGATGTGCCTAGTTTTGCCAAATTGCAGAGCAAATTGATCCGGCGGTACGGACCAATGGCCAGCTTATGCTGACCAAGTTGGCCAGCAAACGCTGGCCATCCAATGGTCAGCACTTGCGAGCCAATGGCCAGTGTTTGCCTGACCAACGGTGGTTAGCAAGTCAGCAAGTTGCCGACTTTAGACTTTCCCCCTCTCCCCCATAAATAAGGGGAGGGGTAAGAGCAAGGTGTGTTCCTAAAAAAAGGAGAAAGAAGAATTAAGAGAGTTCTTTGGGCATGGTTTTTCGAGCAGTGTTCTTGTGCTTGAAAAATGAAAAGTTTTGTGAGTACAAACACAAGAGGTCGTGAACAAAGTTTGTGATCAAAAACCAAAGCACAGATTGTCGCGTCTACGAAGATTGCTAGCACAATCGAGGAGCGATCGTCTACAAACTTCGACGTCTTCCGTCATCGCGCGTGGTGGTTATGTCAGAACTAGAGGCTTTCAATGTTGGGGAGGTCCAAGAACATAACGAATCAAGTTGGCTCAGGCGAGTTTCTTGAGGTAAGCTCGAAACCTTCTTGATGTATGCTTTTTGTTTTTTATATGCATGGATATTTCCTAAGGAAGATCCACGTACTGGTTAGGTTTTATTTTCATTGCGTTGCTCTAATTTGATGAATTTTATCGTTCCTATTGGCCAATAGAAACCTAATAAGACCAAGTGGTAGACGATGACGATGTCAAAGTAAACACGATGTGACCGACGAGGGAGGAGAGCGGATTGAGCAACCAACTCCTTCACACAAGAGAGAGGACCCAAGATGAAGAAGATAGGACACAGCAACCATTTTAAATGTATATAACACAAACAATGTATTTTTTTCAGTCTTCCAATGCACCAACAACATCTGATGTCCATCGTGTAGTCGCTCCGTAGAAATTTGCTACATAAGATAATAACTTAAATGTAAAATTCACATAATTCATTGGCCGGATTAGCACTGAAGTGATCGATTTGCTCCAAACTGAACTTAAGTGAAGCTTTGAAAGTTTAGCACTAAGATGAGTACCCATACATAAGTTTTGGCACTCGCGGTGTAGTTTAGCCCAGGCATTATATGTGCCTCCAAAATGATTTACAGTAGCTTTTAGAGGTATGGCTTTTTCTATGTGGGGCATCAATGTGATTGCTTAAGTAACCTGAAACATTCCAACGGGGATCAGTTCATGCTAGTTGCCCTTGATTACTTTTC
>JAGVVM010005274.1:0-26248 GCA_019149425.1 Psidium friedrichsthalianum
TTGCTTGGATATAGCTTTGAAGGTAATCTTTTTCTTGAGAATCTCTTTGTTAAGACATTTTTGTTACTACACGGGTCTATTCTTAACATTTCAATCTTGTAATCTCAACTCTGCATGGTGAAAAGTATGAAATTAATGAACTTACTGGAGCTGTGATGCCTATTTGTGACTGTTTTAAGTACAGTTCCTTGGCTTCCTCAAGTTACGCCCTGCTTTGTTTTTGGTTTCTTATACTCTGGCTTGCCAATTTCTTGCTCATGTTTTTGTGGAAGAACTGAAAGTATGATTACTACATAGGATCTCTACAGATAGTGATTTTGACGTGAAAAGAAGTTTTTGGCAGGAAGTATTGGTTTGTACTTGCAAATTGATTTTCCTTCAATCTGTAATTGTGATTTCATGAAGTAAGAGGACTGTGTCGTGGTGGATTTCTATTGCATGGTTTCTTCTAAAGCATGTTGTTGCAAGGTTCAACTTTTCTGGGATTTTTGGCAGAAAAAGGAGTTTGAAACAGTTTGCTTATTGGTAGATTTGATTCTATGAAAAAGGAAAGTAGGATACTGTTTTCTCTCTTTCAAAACTATTTTTGCAACCTCCTAATCTCCAGAAAAGGCAGATTTCAGAGTCAAATTATAGATTACTGTTGATTACCCTTTACATCCAAGAATAATCTAGTCACATTAATGAAGACCTTTGGAGGCTTTATGAGGAGGTAGGATTTGTAGATGGAAACCTGGGTAAAGGGAAAAGGGAAGGCCTAAAATGATGTGGAAGCAGACAATAAGAAAAGATTGGATTATCTGGAGCATATTAACTGATTAATACAGAATCGAGCATGGTGACATAAAAGGATTCATGTAATATACGTCTGCATTTTGGGAAAGGCATAGTTTGTTTTTGTTATTTCCAAAAAGTGGTAATAGGTCATCTTCTTTCTCACTTTTCTTTTAAGTAATTGACCCAGCATGGCAACTGTTGTCATTTTGTAGGACACCATCTGTCTATTTAAGCTACCTTCTTAACTTTGAAGACAATAGTCAGTTTGCAAAAGAACATGCATAGAAACTGTTAGCACAGATAATATGAATATATCTGATCGTAAGTTTCTTAGATAGAGGATGAGGTCCTTAAAAGTTGAATGTTCTCCCAATATGACACTTGTTTAGCAGTTATTGTTGTTACCTCTAGGTTATAGCTAGTTAGGATCTTACTCTTGGCACCTTGTAATGATACTCGTCTTCATGGCAGTGTGCTCTTCATTCACAAGAGGAAATCCGAGCTAAAGCTATTCGTCTGGTAAGGAAGCTCAAGATTTATATACATGTTTTGACCTTTCCCATGGATTTTTGTATATTTGGGTTCTATAATATTTCAGAAGAGCATTCATTGTGATTTCAGAACATGATTTGTTATCTCATGTTATTTTCTTCTGTTTGCATTTGGACAGGTGGCTAACAAACTCTTTCAGCTGAGTTATGTTGCTGAAACTATTGAGCATTTGCAAAAAGCATGTTATTCTCAGCTGTTAATCAGAATGCTTCAGATGTTGAGGTTTGCCAACCTGGCTTGAACGAACAGCCGGATGAAGGGAAGGTATGGGAACATTGCTTGTTCTCTTTTTATTTCCTTTGATCTTGTTTTGATATAAGAATGCCTAAACAAGTAATAAAGCTGCATTTAGAATAGTTTACTTTCCGATGTGCAGTAGAGGTATTGCTTGATACTTTTGCGGTCTTTGTGCTCCTAGGTTGAATTATTGACTGCTAATTTGAGTCACAAATACATCCGTTAGTATTGGATTCTGACGGAGTGTTATCCTGTCGATTGAATAGGTTTTACAATAGGATTTTATAACATCTAGTCTCCTTCCACCAAACATCTGCTTTGGGATTGGAGATTCTAACATTGTAGTATTCCTCGCACAATTGGTGTAGTAGTTAAGTTAATTTCACATGTGGTTTCCCCTTCTTCATACATTTTTAGTCCATTTTGCTTGTGAGATGGGCGCTGAAGTGATATCCCGCATTGCTTGAATACACTTTCGGTATGGCTCATATGGATGTAGTCTCCTTCCTTTTAATATTTTAAGCTTTCGGATTAGAAATGCTAACATATTTGTTAAGATATGTGATGCGGATTGAGGCAAGATTGCTCATCTGAGTATCTCAGGATTGAAAATCTTTCCCTATCTGCCAAACATTCTACCCTTTAAAATCTGTTAGTTGTTTGACAACCCTAACTCATTCGTACGTTAACAAATCAGCTTAAATTCTTTTCTTATCTTTTTAACAGATTGGAAGCCAGAATACTTCCAGCAGTGGTTCTCAAGTTCCATTTTCAGAGGCTGCGACTTTTGAAATAGAATCTACAGGTGGCGCACAACCTCTGGGCCAGGGCATCTCTTCTTTATCTTTATCTGAAGCTCAACGACTCGTTTCTTTGTTTTTTGCTTTGTGTATGAAGGTCAGTAGTTGCCTCCACTTAATGACTAATAGTCTTATAGAGTTTTGTGGAGATGTTTCTTTTGTCCTTTTTTTTTTTTCTTCTCTATTGAAGTTATGCTGATATTGTATTTCTTGCAGAAACCTAGCCTACTTCGCCTTGTGTTTGATGTTTATGGTCAAGCACCAAGACCTGTAAAGCAGGTGCTTTTCTAATATTGAAATTGGCTTTAACTGCTCTTTAGTTTGACATAGCCTTGACAGTTCTTTTACTGAACTCATTTAGTACTTAAAAGGATGGTGCCGACCCCAACTAGTTTGGGATAAAGGTGATGTTGATGTTGATGTTGATTGTTGTGTTTCTAACTTTGTGTGAGTGAGAATGCCATTCCGATGTGAATAAATAGTTATTTGCATGCTGATGTGCATTAGCATGTTGGGTGGATTGAATTGGATTAGGTTGCATGTTAGTCATGACTTGCACTTTGCACATGGTAAGCAGAGTGCTCTTCAGCATGAAGGATTATAAGTATTTGTTGCATTTCGTGTACATTTCAAATATGCAATTTTAATTGGTGAAAAAATGTGTTCACCCATCTCTACTCTTTGATTTCAGATGTGCTTCAGACGCAATAAAGTATGAAGAGAAATGGTCAACTGCCATTAATAGTTTGCTTTGTTGTGTGTTTTCTCAAATGTTGCAGGCTGTGCATCGTCAAATCCCAATTCTTATACGGTCCTTGGGGTCATCTTATTCTGAATTGCTGCAAATAATATCAGACCCGCCTCAAGGAAGTGAAAATCTTTTGATGCTGGTATAATCCTTTTGTTATACATCTGAGTTTTTATTTTTTACTATGGATCTTGTTATTTTGAAGTCGTTACTTATGATTATATGTGTGTAAGGTGCTGCAAATATTGACTGAGGAAACAGTACCTTCTCCAGATCTGATAACCACCGTCAAACATTTATATGAAACTAAGCTGAAGGTTCTTATGACAATCTCTACCTCTTATTACATAATGCAAAAATTTGTTTATGCAAATTTCCACTAAAAGTATTCCTTGTGCAGGATGTTTCAATCCTTATCCCAATGTTACCCTCATTTTCGAAAAGCGAGGTCTCCCTCTCTCTCCACCCTTCTCCTCCCCTCCCCTCCCCTCCCCCACCCCCTCTCTTTTTTCGTTTGTAATTGTTACTTGCTTATGATCTACAATAGTTTTGTGATCGTGATTATGCTAATTCCATCTGCTTGTTAAGTAAACTGCATTTATGACATGAAAATGATTTGTTGAATGGATCGTTTCCATTACAAAGTAAATATTGCCTGTAGCCAATTGTGCATGTCCACCATTTAAATTGCAGGAGTCAGATTTTTTCTTGCACAATGTATTAATTTGCTTGGGAACCCACTACTATTCTTGCTGTATACCACCAACACTAGGGAACTCATAGAATAATATTACTGTCAATTGATTTGAAAATGATATAGAAGCATATGTGCACGTACGAATTTGACTCTGTTATCATTCTTGTTATTGAATGATTACAACTTTCATTCTTCATAAGGGAGGAAAAAATCACAAATAACCGATTCTTTCCCACTAAGGGGATCATTGTAATTGAATCTTCTTATGCTGCTGTGCCTTGCAATTTTCTTATTTGAGTCGAAATCTTTGGACAGAAAATCGTCTGTTAGAAAGCAGCTTTGTCGTCATCAAAGAGAGACTTAACTGGCTATGTTTGTGATTAGGTTTTACCCATCTTCCCTCGACTGGTGAACCTTCCTCCAGAAAAGTTCCAAAAGGCACTTGCCCACATATTACAGGTACCAAAAGAAGTTCATAAACTTTCATTGCAAAGAGATTAAGAATCAATGAACTAAACAGAGGAAATGGATTTATTCTTTTGATTTTTACTGAGTGATCCATATGTAGTGGCCCTTTATTGTTTCTTATTTCTCATTGGCATAGACTCACTTATTCTACTTCCGAGGGCATTGATTGATCCATTCCGTGAGGGTTGATAGTCAGATTTGGTTTCAGATGATGTTGTAGATTAAATTTGGAATGTACGATCGAGATAGTTGACGAGGTTAATAAAATCACTTCCAATCTCAAAACAGTTTTATTCTATAAGCTTGTGCAACTCGAAAAGTTGACATTCTCATCTATGATTAACTTGCCTATTCTACTACCAGATTAGGCAAACTTTCCTATGCCTTCCTCTGGCAAAATGGTGTGGAGACCGTTGTGTTTGATTAGTTACTTCGACATTTTGTTAAAATCCAGTGAATCCACCAAATTAATAGAATCTGATTAGGTTATTTAGTGTGCACTTTTTCAATCCAGAAAGTTTAGGTTAAAGGATTCATGCCCTATATTTATGCAACTTATCTGAGAGTGATATGCGAAGTGAAGCTTTTGAAGTCACTATATTTAGTTTACCTGGATTGGAAAAGGTACGTATAAAAGCAATCTGATCATACTTCATTAATTCATGGATCCATTGGATTCTGATATGGTGTGTAGAGTAATTTGACAAAACGTAAGGGGTGTGCACAAGAATTTCGTTGAGTAAAGGATGGGTGATATACTCCTTTGTCAAGCTTTCCTTTGTTGGAAAGAGTAGTATCATATATTTATTCTCATGTTGACAATAGAGAACGCTACTTTTTTTTTTTGGCCAAAAGAGAAGGTTACTTTAAATAGGGGATTTTCTTTGATTATGGAAAGCTGAGCAGGAAGGCATGAATGGGGATTTCCAAGTCGGATATCCTTGTGTGAGCAACACCTATGAACTGCCACCTAGAATATCCAGATCTCTAACTATAGCAAAGACGGAGATCTCCTTTGGATAACTCGAAAAAAGGAGGTCAAATCTTGGCAAATGGGCATTGCCTCTATAAAGAGGCACCAGAAACTGTTAACTTTTACTGCTACACTATGGCTGGTCAAGAATGTTGTGGAATTTGGCTTGGTTGGTTGTTAGGCGTTCAGTGGGTCAGTGCAGAGACTGCAAGAAGAGCTAAGAGCTCAGTGGGAATATGCATTGAGAAAGAAAAGAGAGAGAAGATTCACTTAATCCCTCGGGCATCCTTTTGGCTGATCTGGAGGGAAAGAAACAGGAAAATGTTCGATTATACAGAGAGCCATTTTGTAAAAAGTAGGGACTCTTCACTTTTGTGCATTGAGACCAGATCGTGATGTTAATGCCAGAACAGATGAGCTCTGTTTCTCAAATCGATCGTGAAATATTCTTATGTGGATGTTAGTTTTATGGTGGTTTCTAATATGTCTAAATGTGACCATGTCTTGCCAAGTTAAGTATCTTTCCTGTATCCGCTACTAGATTAATTTCTAGATTTTAGCAGAAGTCTTCTTTTGACCTTAATAAGGAATTTATCCGTTCATGGTCCACAAAGAATAAAAAAATAGTATGAATTTTTGTTCAACAAAAAGATCTGAATGTTTTTAATGGCAGGGTTCAGCTCATACTGGTCCTGCTTTGACGCCGGCAGAAGTATTGGTTGCCATACATGACATTGTTCCTGAGAAAGATGGTGTTCCGCTGAAAAAGGTGACTTGTCTTGATTTAGATTGCCAGTTTATCAAGGGAGATGGCCATAGTCAGTTTTTTAGCTCTAGCAGAACTTAAATCTTTATTGTTTGTGCCGATTAACTTTACGTGTTCTTATATAGTGTCTCCTTCTAAAAAGAATGGGTCCAAACACCTACATGGAAAAATGTTGAATTTTATTGATAAGTAATGGACTCTTTTTGTTGCAGCTGCACAGGCTGTGCTATGTGTGGAAAGCCACTATATTCGAGGGTTATATAACTGCATGTACTGCAACTTAAAATTAAAAATCTACTGAATTTAGGCTTCAAGGATGGAAACAGGTTTCGCAAAGAAATCAAATGTAGTTCATGCAAGGCTGAAGACAGAACTTTAAAAGACTGGATGGTCGGCTTGGTTGATCGGCCTCACTTATGTTCCTCTGGATGATCTCTGGATTGGAGGATCACCTTTGGCCTGCCTGATGTGTTATTGACTTGGTTTTACCTTTAGTTCAACATTCTACTTATAAATGATGGAGAGTATACAGTTGGTAGGATAGAGGCATCTCCTTAGGCTATCAGTTGGTAGGATAGAGGCAACTTCTTAGGCCGCCCTGATTCTTATATTTGGTGGTTGTACTGTGCTGTCCCTTTCCCTTCTACTTTATGGTTCTACCAAAGTTACTGCCAGTATCCTGCTTTTCTGTGCAGCACTGACGATGTTTCTGATTCCTTGGTGAATTATCTATAAGATAACCGCCTCGAACTCTTCCTCAATCGTAAACTATGCCTTCGATCATTGTAGTGTATATATTGTTTTCTATTAGGGTTGTCCGACAACAAATAAATTTCAATGTGGTTTTACATGAATGCTTTTGGTTATTCAGATTAGGAAAAGCACAACACTGTGTAAAGCTAATATTTGTTGCAGGTGCTAAGGTTTTTAAAAAATGCCTAGATAATCGAAAATTGGACTTAGTAGTGAATCATCGTTAAAAATGAAAAATGTCCATACACCTACTTATTGTGTTCGTAGACTGAACTTATTTTATTTGTTTATTTTCCTGGACACTTTGCTTTTCTTGTCGACTGTATGAGAAATGGAGATTTTATGTTCAGCGGAAACATAAAAGTCCCACATCCTCTGCGAGGGAGGGGGGAGGGACTAGCTGAAAATTTTGTCTTTCTCAGTCTTGCATTATCTTAAGTGACTTTGACAGTGAGCCAGTGTGCCTAAGAATCCAAGATAATGAAGCATCTTAACAGATTCATACTAATAATCTGGTTGACTGAAAAATTTGGCATAAAGATGTCTGTTGATTGAAGAAAATCTTGTTGGATTGACTGGTTATCTACCAGTAGGGAGGATTTTAGGTGGGTTGACCATTGGGAGCACTTGGGTCCTTGTGCTAGCAGTCAAAATATGCAACATTTATGACCATGTTAATTAGCTTTTTTTTTTTTAAACTCATGGTAGTAGTCCAGTTGCTAAGATGCTCAGATTCTATGTAGTGACAAACATACATGACATCGTCATTGGCAACATTAAAAGGAAGACAGAGAGTTCACATCCAATAGGTACACGAACCAAATAGTGTTCTCCAAACCCTGATGTGCAGTTTAAATCTAAATATTCTGGGAAGTCGTCCAGGATGTAAGGGATGAGACAATATAAACGTATATTGTCTGTTTGGTGCTTATTCAATTATAGCCAATCCAATTTTTTTAAACTAGTCATTTTTCTGAATTGCTGTTCCTCATATGGTTAGTAGGTCAACCTGGTGAAGTCTACTGCCAAAATTAGGGTAAGCAACATGTTGCGGTACTATACTGCGCTATCAAGTTACCCATCCAAGGCTAGATACCATTCTTCTTGTAAAAGTTCTTAGGTTAATCATAAGAAGCAGATAGGTTGACCAGTCGAGTCTTGATTGAGTTATTTTGCCTGGGATTATCACCAATCATTTTGTCAGGCTTTCTTCTCAACATTGAATGTTGACCTATTCATACGAGGGCATGAAAACCTCAGGCTAATTCTCAGTCGTTGGCAAGGGAAAATTAGCATCACTTAGCAGAAAAAGAAATAGCCTACCCATATTCTTCATGCTGTCAGCATGTTTTTGTAGGATCGGAAAACCTCATATGTGCATTGTAGCATTCTTTTAACTATGGCACATCTATTTGAGTATTTAATTGCCAGTTGCATGGAGTGCTGTTTCCACTTTCAGGTTGATGCTTTAGGCAGCATTATGACATTGTCTTTCATCTATAAGGTTGGTCGCTGATTTTACAGGTAATGGACGCTTGCTCAGCTTGTTTTGAGCAACGGACGGTTTTTACCCAGCAGGTGTTAGCGAAGGCTTTGAACCAGATGGTGAGTGGTTTTTTGCACGATGCATTCCGGGACACGTATCTTCTTCATTTTTTTAAGGAAAAAATCTTATCCATCTTCCAGGTTGATCGAACTCCATTGCCTCTTCTGTTCATGAGAACAGTTATTCAGGCAATTGATGCCTTTCCTGCGCTGGTAACTCTTTTTTCTGGACTCTAGTTTGTTTCACTGTCAATCGTAATGATAGGACTAGCTTAAACTGCCTCTATTGTTTTTCTTTCTGGTGGTTAACTATTGGGGTTTTACTCTTTTTAAATATTTGTTCCATTTGTCTGGCTGATACTTTCACATGCCTAGCTAGTTAGTAATACCAGAAAGCACATCTCTTATAATGATTGGATGAGCTAAGTTGAATGAATAGCAATTGAATTTTGGGCAGCCAGTCTCCTTTTGCAATGACCTTGGCTAATCGCAAATACATCAATCCCCTTGTAGACAAGAAATATGGAACTAAGAGAAAAAATGAAAGAATTATGGTACCGTTGTTGCTTTGAGTTTAAATGCTTAAAGCTCACTTGTTCTTGTTTGATGGTTACAAATGAGAAAGAGAGCGTTTAGCTGAAATAAAAAAAAGTTCAGATAAGTGAAGGTCCTTTCAGGGAACTACGTAAATAAGGTGACATGTTAGGACTTGCAAGGAAAAATTCTCTCTGCACAATGGCTGAATTCTCTCAAATTTGACCAATCAATATTTTATTAAATTCCATAATTGAAAAATGATTGTATAGTTGCAGGGAACGGATCCTAGTACCCCTGGCTTTAAGGATGCTTCATTTTACCTTCAGGTCCTCAGCAAACTTTACTCTAAGATGACAGGAAACTGGCAGTTGAAGCAGTTCTGACTTGTGTGGACTTTGTTGATATAGGCTATTGTTAAGCGGTTGCTTTCTGGATAGTTGAGCACATCGATTGAATAATCGGCTCCAGTGTCTCCTCTCTTTTTCTTGATGCCTTTGATTTATGGTGTTTGTATATATCTCAAGAAGAAGTGGCTTATTTCTGTGACTTGCATGGAACTTGACTCTTCTGCTTGTGGACATAGGTTGATTTTGTGATGGAGATCCTCTCCAAATTGGTTAATAAGGAGGTATGCTGGCTTCATCTGGCATTTTGCTCTTCTTTTATAGCATGGCTTATATAAGTTTGATTTGTGGAAGCTAACATAATCTATGCTTTTATGTCAGGTTTGGAAGATGCCTAAGCTTTGGGTGGGCTTCTTGAAATGTGTATCCCAGACTCAGCCACATTCTTTCGGTGTATTGTTGCAGGTGCCTATAATATTTTTCTTTGAATTCTTTTAATTCCTCTGTGTAATTCAATAAGCAGCATCTTCCCTCAATTGCTGTTTGCAGTTGCCCCCACCGCAACTTGAGAGTTCTCTAAATAAATATGCAAACTTGAGAGGGCCTCTTGCTGCTTTTGCAAGTCAACCAAATATAAGAGCTTCACTTCCCAGGTACTTTTTGCTCTATACCTTTGTACAGTTTCTTGTTGCTGTTGTTCTCCTCCTTCAGACATTTCTCTTGTACTTCCAACTGAGAGTAAAACAAGAGAGGTGTGCCACAAGCGGATTTGGCATTTCAATTTTCTGCAGTACTTGAATTGCCAGCCAGAACAAAAAAAACAAATTGTAGTGTGATCTTGTTAATAAGACGGAGAGCAATTTGTGCCATGATTGATGTAAGAGCATGTCAGATGTTGGTTTTCAATGATTTGGTTCTGCTTTTAATTTGTGGAAAACCATAACATTTGCATCAACTGTTGATTTGTTATTGTAAATGAGTGGACAGCCAACTTGGTCAGGTAACTGGTTGAATTCCAAAAGAAAATACAAAATTGCATAAACTAAGTTTTAGATCAGCTAACCAACTTGGTAGCAGCAAAATCTGTCTGGCTACGTCTTTTGGGAGTAGGCTCGTTTGGTATTGGGAAAATTTAGGTGTTGCATAGAATCCTCAGTAGCTTTAATCTGGTTGCAGTCCTCACTCACAGTACTTACTGCTGTTGTCAGTTTACTCTTCTCCTTAAATGGATTTATACACCTCACAGCCTGATATTTGCTATCAAACCGGCAGGGTACAAGGCCCAACAAGATGTATTTCTTGATTGTCCATAATTATCAAAAATGTGATGAACATTACCCCCACTGTTTTTGACCTATGGTGAAAGAACGACTTAACATGCATCACGTATGGAGTGATTTTCCATCACTAGGTGTGAAATTAGAGGTCCAGAGAGGAATGTTGGGCTTACCTTTTGGGTCGACCATTTAGGCTTCATGTTTTAAATAGTTTGTTTCAATTTTGCTCTTCCTTCTCTTAGGGGTTTTTTCACTCTGATTTCTGGGTCTTTTATGCCCTCTTTTCCAATTAAAGTTTAAATTGGATAACTTAGTCCTTGTTTTCTACTTGGTTTTTAAACTGTGCTTGTTGGCAGGACAACTCTATCGCTTCTTGGCCTCACAAGTGAAAGTCATGTACCACAACCACATGTCTCTTCTCTGGCCTCAGGTGCAAGCTCTTCAGTCCATGGAACGACGACGACGTGATATCATAAACTCATGGCTTGATAGACTGACCAAACCGTGCTATACGGCAGCAGACAGTGTTGGGGGGGCAAGGAAGTTGGCATATTTGGTTCTTCGAGTTTTTTGAGTGGAAGATGTAAATTGGCGGCTCGTTCTGGTGGCTGATGGCCTATGTTAAATTGAAGTGGCCACTTCAGCTCTGCTTCTCTTTTGTTATCCGGGAGGGATCACCATTTAAGTGAGATGCCTCTGCTGCCGCTGCTGCTGCTCCTCCAGAAATGTACATTGGTTGTATATTTCATCGATCTAGATCCCATTGGGATAGGCTCTGAATTTTTTTCTTCTTATCATTGTATTATAATAAATAATTGATTCGAAAAATTGCAGTCAAAAAGCGAAAAAAAAAAAAAAGAAATGGGGGGAGGGGGAATAGGGCATTAGATAGCAATTTACCATTTACAGCAATATGAAACTTTCGTCATCTTTTTTCACATATTCAAATTTCGGACTATAATTCGGCTTGGTCAAGTAGAATCCGTATTGTCACTATATCAGCTTGTGCGTGCAAAACAATCTCTGCAGTTGTACGACTTCGTGGCCACCATGTAGGAATGGAATCAAAATATTAAATCCATCCTCATTCTACTTTGGCCAATTCAGTCTCAAAATTTCTTTAATTCAATTCTAAATTTTTAGCATTTATATTAATTCAATTCATTTAGCTAATTGGCCATTCGACATCGACATGAATAATTTTTAATAATTTTTTAAAATCTTTTAGAATTGTTTTTTCCTTTTTCTTTTTTATTTCCCTTTCTTCTTCTTCTAACTAGTGACTGGCCAACTTTGTTGGTGCTAGGTGAGGTCGGCCTCACCTAGTGACGTCATGGCTCGCCCTCGTCGGCCATTGGCAAGGCGCAACCTTGCCTAGATTGCTAGGGTTGGGTGAGGCTAGCCCTCGTTAGTAGTCAATAGGGGAGAGCTTTGTTGGAGGCTAGCAAGGTCGACCTGGCCCAAGCCTCTGGTCGATTGTTGAGGAAAGAAAAAAGAGATAAAGGGGAAGAGAAAGAAAAGAAAAATAAAAAAAAAGTACTTCCAAAAATACTAAAAATTATTATAAATTGTCTAGTCAATATTAGCCGGCTAAATTTTGCCAGATAGGCGAGATTGGCACAAAAAATAGTTTAGAACTAAATTGGTAAAATAAAAAAGTTTATATAGGGCTCTACTCTGGCTATGTATAGAACAATGTATTTCGGGACATAAAGGCTCCACCTCGGGATCGCATGGAATGACACATTTCGGGACGTGTGGTTCCACAAAAGTGCATCTGACCTCCTTAAAATGCTGAATGTAATCTAATGAAGCTTGGTGGACTTCCGTTTCTTTGTCCAAGAAATCATGTCATTCTATAACCTGCAAGGGAGAACTCTTCAAAGCTTGAGTCATAGAGTTGATTTTGGCTTGAAACCAAGCCTTTTCGTCATCCATGAGAATCCCATGGGAGAGATCGAATACAAATGCTCCAGGTCTTCATAGTGTTGGAATTTCTTGCAAAACCCAAAATTGTCTCACGACCCGTAAAGGGTGATATACAATCCCTCCAATAAACCAAGTAATGAGATCGGATCCTTATCATTGCAAGTAGCCGTGCCTCCAATAGTTTTTGGCCATCTAAATCGCCATTGGAGCTGTTGGGCTCTAGTTTCCTAAGAAAAACAACCCAATCGAAGAAAGGGAGCTTTGGAATAAGTGTTTAATTGTGAACAAAGGATTGGAAAGGATGAGCATGATGACTGATCTCACAAAAACCCATTTGAAGTCTGAAATCCTTGATATGAAAGTGAACCACATACATAGAAAACCCACATAAGCTTGGAAAATTCCTTTTTTGTTAGATTTGAAACGATTCAAGAAAGGAATGTTTCTGCCAAAATCATATATGAATAATTCTATTGATAGCAAGCTTGTTTCGCTATGTAAACTAGAAAATGAATAAATGTGGTTTTAGAGATGGGAAAGAGAATGAATCCAAAGAAAGTTAAGATAAAGACTCCTCGACTTAAACCTCATTTCAATTGGAAAGTGAGAGTAATTATCAATTAAGAACGATAATGGAAATCTGCTAGAATTGGTTTTGAGGATTTGCTCTGTCTTGGAGATTTTGACATTAAAGAATTTTGAAAGAGTATGGGAAAGATCAAGTCCCAAAGGAGGTTCTACCATCCTATTTTTGAATTCAACTCCGATGGCGACGCTATATTCCGCCAACGTCGATGTGATCTCAAGTCCTTCAAAGTCGAAAGTCATAGAATTAGAATCCCAAAAATGTCCCAAAGCTTGTATGAGACTTACGTGGTATTCCACCTTGATGATTACAATGAGATATCCCAATCTCTCTTTAACGTAACTCTGGTTGGCTTCGTTCGTGTGATCCCACCATGCCAAAAGCTCTTCACGAGGAACAAGAATCACCCGGCTATCCAATTTCCCCATTGAGTCTAGAATATATGAAAAGTATTCTAAGATCAATTATCATGGATAATAACTAAAATGAATGATGCGGGAGCCAAAATTTTAAATAAGGGTTGGATTCTTTAAAAGAAATATAGGGCTACCACTAATATTGTTCGCTTTACAAAATTTTCATGACTTTAAAATGACCTTATCAACTAGCCCAAGACTCCCCCTAGGCGATGTGGGACAGAAGACATACGTTTAGCCTCATCCACGTACTGCCATGGCATTGCACTAGCCTGTCTCTCTGTACTTATGGGGTCTAGGTCATCACATTGTCCACCCCTTATGGGCACATGGCCTCTTGTGGCCCCACACGCGGTTACGAGTCATCTCTGATACCACCCATTTGGTGTAATATTGTCCACTTGGGATTGGAGCTCTCATAGCTTTAAAATTCGTCACATAGAATATAGAACCTTAAGTCTTGTCAATTAGCATAGGACTCCCCCAAGTAATGTGGGATAGAAGCATGTGCTTAGCCTTACTCGTGTACTACCAAGGTATTGCACTAGCCCGTCCCTCTAGATTTATCGGGTTTGGATTGTCACATTCTCCACCCTAATGGACATAGGGCCCTCACTGTGGCCCCACACGCCACCCCTTATGGGCACAAGGCCCTTGCTGTGACCCCACACGCGGTTGAAAGTTGGCTTTGATATCACATTTAGGACCTTGGGGGCTACCACCGTGCAATATTGTCCACTTTGGGCTAGAGCCCTCACGGCTTTAAAACGCGTTACATAGAATAGAGAATTCTGAGCCTTATCAACTAGCACATGACTCCCCCTTAAGCGATGTAGGATAAAAGACACGTGCTTAGTCTTGCCTACGAACTACCAAGGCATTGCACTAGCCCGTCCCTCCGTACTTATCAGGTTTGGTCGTCACAAAATAAAGGTTCTATTGAATTGGTAAAAGTGCAATAGATTTAGGACTTCTTTGACAAATTCTCACAAATGTATTACAAGGAAATCCCATCTGTTTTTTTTTTTTCCGGTCCATTTTCTTGAAGTCTCCTTGTTCAATATTGCGAACATTTAGGATTGCGTGAGGAGGTCTAAATGAAGCATACATTGGCAATTCTGAGGAATCGGGTCTAGTCGATTTGATATGACGAACTCCAATCCATAGACAGAGATGGTGCACTCAGAGATTTATTTCTTCATAAGAAGAAGAACATCCGCAGCCTTCCGTTAGCTCTTCGTCTTCATCATCCATCAATGAGTTGGAAACGTATTCGACAAACAAACTACTCAAAAAAACATCGAAAGAGTCAGCGCAAACAACTCGACAGTTCTAAAGTAAAGAAAGAGCATAGCTTCACGTTTTCCGATTCATTCCACCGTAAGCTCGTCGCTCACTAACTTCACTGGTGTTTACGGCACCATCACAGTCCACGTCCAATACCTGCGAACGAATTATGGAAGACAACAGGAGGTAGCTTGGCCGCGAAACGAAAGAAGTAATGGCCGAACGTGTCCAACGTGAACGAGAGGACAATGACACTTTATCATCCGAATTGTGATGATGGATTGCTACCGAAAATATGTGCACCATTATTAGGGCACTAGTACGTGTAATTTGTTTTTTTTTTCGAACTTGATGATATACTGAGTGAGTGTTTTTCGCTATTTTCGTCAAATGATTTTTAATTACTCTCGATATTGGGAAATAAAAATATATATCCCAAAATATTATTATAATATTTGCATTTCTTGCAAATTCTATTTAATTTGACGGTTATATGTTCAATTAATAATGACCATTTTTGAATTTTTAATTGAATAAAAAAATGTGATTAAACTAAAAGAATGTGCCCGGACCCGGCACTGTAAAGTTTTTTTTTTTTTTTTTATAAATCGATAGGCAGAATAGGACGCTATCCTTTTTTATTATCGAATAGAGCAGTTCTTTGATCAAATTTTCGGTTTTCTAGTTTTCTCTTTTTAACTGTAAATAGAAGACGACCACCTTCCTTTTATTGATTGCGAAAAGATTACTCTAATATGAAGATAACCAGCATCTGAAGAAAATGTTCACCTCTTACGTCCCCCAGTGCGTTTTGACGAGTCTCTCTTCTACGATAAGCAAACAAAAATAAAGAAAACGGAAGAAAAAAAACTTCCATTTTGTCTAATCGAACCATTCTAAGTTACGAAAATTAATCTAGGCATAATTGTTTAGTTTCTAACCTCCAAGATAGAAAATTCAAAAAACATCTTCAAGCATGAATATATCAAAGAGTTAAGCATGTCCGTAATCGATTTTAGCATGAAGAGCTGTATATTGTAATTTCCAAGAGACAAACTCCCAAATTGTACTGAATGAAAAGAAGCACACGCTTGGACAAGGAGTTCTTTTCAATGCTCTTCGAAGTATAGTACTGGAGAACAGCTGGGTGCGGCGTGCCGCGTTAGGCGATCTACCTTCCGATAGATGATGCTGTTGCATCGAAACTCCGGGTTTCGTGAAGCGTATTTGCAGGGTATTGTTGAGGGAAGCAATCGAGAATTTGGACGCGCATCCAATTGCCGGGATGACCGAAAGAACTGCAGATGAAATGTGTGGCGGCAGACATAGTAAAAGAATTGAGGAGAGACATCCAACGACCCGTAAAGGCGGAACAGGGAAAACCATGGGAAATGCATGGGCAGGAGGAATGAGACAGATGAAACATAAGCATGGATTGTCGATTTTCCTCTTCTGCCTTTGCTTCGCTAGTCTGGGCACTTGTAGGCAGGACTCGAACCACCGGTTTGACAGTAGCTTCTGTTAAACTTCGGAAAAACTGCAGTTTGATGCTCATGATATGGTCCCCGCCTTCATCCGAAAACATTGCCTGATGAATGCAGGATGCTTTCTCCGGACGCTGCCCCAATATAGGATCTGTGACGTAGAGAAGCAAGTCAATGGGTCGACAAGCTTGCGAACATGGGACTTGATGGAATGCGGCAGGCTGGGGTTTATGTTCATGTCCCTGATGATCCTGGCCAGGATTTTGCAACTTATTATGAATGGGCTCCCGTTTTCTGGACAAGCACGAGTTCACCTCCAAAAGGTCAAGCAAAGATAATTTTTCTCTAGAGATTCACATTTGGGCATTCCGTGTACA
Source organism: Psidium friedrichsthalianum (assembly GCA_019149425.1). Taxonomy (NCBI): domain Eukaryota; kingdom Viridiplantae; phylum Streptophyta; class Magnoliopsida; order Myrtales; family Myrtaceae; genus Psidium; species Psidium friedrichsthalianum. The sequence continues at coordinate 16,554 of JAGVVM010005274.1, forward strand.
GGGTGAGGAGAACATAATCTTCTAATGAAGAGTGAATTTTTTTTTCTTTTGCCAGATAATGAGGAATTAGCTGCTCAAGTACTAGGTGCGAATTTGGTTAATGAATCAGCAACTTTCAGAATAGACAATCAATGAGTCAAAATGATGGATGAAGATATCGTGCCTCCATTAAGCGTGGTAATTTCTGAACCTGCATAGTGCGTCAAACGCCCGAAAGCAAAAGAAAATCTTGCCAATCTTGAAGGACATTTGCCCATGTTTGATTACATGAATGACATGCAACCACCCCAACCTCGATAAGAAACCAGCACCACGTACCTTTTGCATTGAACGGGCGCAATTAACCGATAAGATTTTGAAAAAAAAGTAGACAGAAAATGGAAACCTTGTGTTGGAGGATGAAGCTCAAATCACAATTTCATTCTCCGAAAGCTTGGGGGTCGTGCACCTTTGATCCGCATTGACGCTTCACCACCTGGTGCTGCTTGTACAACCACCACCAACACCAGCACATCCCTGTTCATACAACAGAAGCAAACGTGAGAGACGACATTTCTCCTTGCGTTTCTCTCTTTTTCACCAGGTATGACCTTAAAAAGGAATATCTGAGGCCACATCTACGAGTTCGTTTCTGTCAATACATCTCTCCGGTGAAAAGTATCGACGGTCAAACTTCATCATCTTATGGGGAGAACATCGTCAAGATTCTTCTGAAGCAACCAGCCTCGGGGATAAAAAAGACCACGGCCATCCAAATGGAGATGCCAGCTCATTATTAGCGAGCAGCCGGAAGGAATTGCTTCCATTTGACTCTCGTCTTCTACCACTTGTTCAATAAATTTTGTGACCTGCAAAAGACATCAAGGAACAATAAATTGAATAAATCACAATATCAAGCACGCTAGGCAAATTTGTTACGTCTGGACCCCAATTATTACCTGGAAACCTTCGTTTGAAGAGTCCACCAGCCGAAGTGGATTAGATGTGACGCGGTGCCATCTCTTTGGATCCCACAAGATTGTACTGTTGAAAGCAAATCCAGACTTATTGACATGGAACTTATGGAGTCCCTTACTTCTTTTGTTTGTGTGCCAACCCATTACTTGACTTCCATTGCAAACGGCACCCTCCATTATTGCTTTGTTTTTGCTTTGCGCAAGCATCGCGACAGGCCAAGTGCCAAAACGACTGAAAGGCAAGGAGAGCTACGTCAGGACATCCTCCATAACAGATGCAAACTTCAGTTATATAACAGACCAACGATTAACAGGAAATATATTCATTTACTACACACCCATTGTCTAGTTCACCTGAACAGAATAGACTTCAATAAGTCCTTTTTCCACTATGGATACACACATGCACTACATGCAGGAAGTATCAGAATCTAAGGGTTTTCTAAAAAGTTTGACAGCTAAGATGACTTCTGTTCCAGAGAGCCCAAAACAATTTTTGTTTCTGGTTTTGGGCCAAAATCTATTTCTAGAACAGATTTTGTTCTAGAGAAAACAGATTTGCGTTGCCAACGAGTTTCTGTTCCAAACCTATTTCCACAGAAACGTTCTCATGCGCGCCCTAAGACTCTAGACTGCCCTCTCTTCATTGCAGAGTTTTTTTGCTGCATTTTCCACAAAGTAGGCTGCCACCTCCATGCCCCCCAAGCAATTGGAAAAGTTCTCCATCAAGTATTTTCAACCAAATGAATCAATCACTTAACTCCTACCATCTCTTAATTATTGGCCTCCATTACTATTTATGGACTTTTTAAATGCTATTGAGTATGTGGTTCGGGAAATTAAAAGATAGTCATTATGATATGCTATTAAGTGTGATCTCATTTTTCACTCTGCTTTAAGTTATGTTTTGATTTATTTTAAAGTCACAACTCATTTTATAGGTTTTCATTAATTTAAGATGACAATATTTATTCAAAAATCTACACCAACTTTGTTCAAGATCCTTGTACAATTAAATTCAATAAGTACATCTAAACATCCAGCTTTCCCTGATGAATTTGCATATAATATTGAATAAAGCATTCCCAAATATCATAATAGGCTTAATTTTATAGCTATCCCACTCAATACACTGGTTTCCATCTAGATGTCTGCAAAATCAATAAAAAGAAAAGCGAGCGGAAAGCAAATGGGTCAAGACTAAAACAGAGATGCAAATAATGAGGAGAAAAGTATCAGCAGCAAAGACAGTGGAATAGTGCATTAGTAAAACTTAATAACTAAGGTAAAAATAGAACTCCGATGAAGAATATGCAAGACTTGTCACCATAAATTCAAGTGTAGTAGTCATGAGCATGTGAGAGATAACTGATGAGGGGGCCAGACACAAAACATATGCAGTCAAAAGAAAGCCAGGTTTATGAGAATGCTGCAGACTGCGATATCCTAACAAACTCCTGATTGTCAACATTATTATAAGAAAGATGTCCACTGACTCTAAACTTGATTGCAATCATACGCATCCATCAGATTAGATGGGTTCTAAAGAAGCAAATCATAAAAGCAAAAAAACCTAAATAGCAGATTGAGCAATAAACATTCACCTATACAAATAAAATAAAAAAAGCGTAAGATAATAAACTGGCAAAAAGTAACTAACAAACACATCTACAATCCTATGGTGTTTCCAGTTAAGGGCTACTTAATCCCTTGCCAGCAAGGCTAATTATGATTCGAAAAACATAAGAACTCATCTTTGAGTTTCTAATGGTTCCTGTTCTGAGACACCTTCAGTCCAAAATTGCCATATCTTGAAGCAAGATACTTACAATTAAATAAAGATTTGAGCCATGAAAGCCATTGACAATTAAAAGAGCTTCTAAATGGCATGTCATCAAAACAAACAGAAGCAACAAATAAAGAAGAAACTCATAAAGCTTATAAATACCTAATTTGTCTCAGGTTCTCGAACAACTCTATTGAGTAGATGTTACAGTCATCCGCAAAGTAAACAATACCATCGAGTTGATGGTGCTGGATGTGCTCCAATGCTCTGTTCCGCTGATGCACACCCCGGTCTTTCACATCTGTCATGTTCTTACCACACGCCAAATGCCTATACATGACACCAGTTTTCCTCAATATGTCTGCAGTCTCCATCGAACCTGCATCCATCTCCACCACAATCCACAACAATGGAGGTTGCACGAGCCTTAATACCTGACCAAGCCTATTCAAAAAGTAGGCCTGCAAGGCCCTGTTATACGTCGGTGTAATCACAATCAGCTGCTTTTTAGGCACCAAACTCGAACCCTCTTCCAAATTCAACTCAACCTTTTCTTCTACCCTCAAGTTAACAGCTCTAACGATGAAATCCTGACGCTCAATCAACTGATCCACTTCGCCATCCGACTGGACATTGATCGGAGGCAACTTAACCTCCAGTGATTGATGGGCTCGCAAGTTGTTCACACGCCCATAAGGGGTCAAACCCAGTAGAAATCCGAGTGCAAAAAACAACAAAAACCTATAAAATGATCTCCACAATGACGGAGACTTTCTCAGGTGCTTTCCCGGGAAAATGGCGGCAAACATTCTGTGGATTCTAATTCCTGATGCGGCGAAACCCAGCGAAGCGGATGATGCCTTGCCAAAAACATAGAAAGGCCTTTGATTTGGTGATGATCCTAACAAGTCCCTATTTTGGTAATTGCTATCATCATAAGGAGGCAAAGTTCTCCTGATCGAGGCCATTGACATCGAACATCAGAAACCAATCCCAGAAAATGATCCCAGTCACATGATCATAATCGCTAATTTCCTCAATTCAGCATAGAAAAACTAAACTAAAAGACAACTGAACAATGCCACAAAAAATGCCCAACAGATAATCCAACCGGTCGGAGCCAAAACCCTCCTGAAACCCAAGGAGAAGGAGAAGTTCAATCTGCGAAATTACACAAATAACTTAGAATCTGGTCAGAGATGATATTGACGAACTGTAGAGAAGAGATTATCAAGCAAAACCCCGCCAAAAAATAAAATAAAATAAAATACCCAGATGAAAAGAAAGAGCAAAAAAAATGGGAGAGTGGAGAGGCGGCGAAGATCTAGCGACCAAGAGAGGATTTTTACGAACTCCGGAAGAGAAAGAGAGAGGGCGGGGGCAAATGAAGTTGAAGCGTTCGAAGTTCGAGTGAATCTTTCAAAGGCACCAATTGGGTATACGCAGAGACATAAGAAAGAGAGAGAGCTACTCATTCATGAGTCGTCCTTTGACGAGTTCTGGGAAGAATCGAATTTAAAAATGCAGTCTTCTTGATTTGGTGAATCGCAGTCTTACGTTAACTCTCTGTGTCGGAGACTTGTGAGCTAAGGTGAGGCCAATCAACGGCGATTGAAGGCGTTCTGTAACTTGGGTTGCCTTTTACGCTCAATAACAAACTATTTACCATAATTATTCATCATTTTTCTTCAAGACCAAAAAAAAAAAAAAAAAAAAAAAACAAAAAGGAGGAGGAGGAAACTTCACCAATATTTCCCATTCGGTGCTCGTTTGATGTTGGGAACTCACCTTTCAAAGGTGGATCGAGTTTACTGTTTATCAACTAATCTTTGCACCACCAATGTCGGAGCTCATCTTCACATGACTTCCGAACATATAATCCCGCCTCCATATTATAATTCATAATTATTGACCATTTCTTTACGCATGGTGTATCAAAATAATCTTATTTAATAAAAAAATCTATCTTTTTAGTGTGACTAAAAGATGAGATAAGTCGTGTCGAGATTAGTAAATTTATAAGAATAAAATATTCGATGACGTTGTATTGATGCAATATACTAGTCTTTGGAGGTACCGACGTTTGAATATTTGATGACATTTCTATAACTGACGATCTTATACCTACTTGTCTAATAATAGCCTTTGATTCAGTTTTGATTAAACTTGTCGGGAAGCCGCTAATGTCCTGTGACAAAAATTGAAAAGCAGATTTGAACCTAGGAGTTTTCTTTAATTTATTATTATTGGTATTTGCTGTTATGGAAGTCAAATCATGATATGCCATATTTGGAAGAAAAATTGTCCAAAAAATCCTACCACACTTTTGCCAATTCAATCATTGGCATTTGAATTTTGCTAATTAAGTACTAAAACTTTTGACAATTAAGTCAATTGAAATAACTGACGTGAATGCCAAATGTCATGCGTGATACAGCTAGTCATCCACTTCAACGATTTTCGGCCAATATATGTCAATTAATAAATCATCAAAAGGTTTAAAACTCAATTGATAGAAGTAGTTTCATGAAAAAAAAATGGCAAAAGTAAGATATTGGTACCGAATAGGTATAAATGCAATAGATTTAGGAGTTTTTGGATAATGTTGTTCAAATTTGGAAGATGTGCAATTTGTTAATTACATTAATTGGGTTCATTCCTGGTTAGATTTTCCCATCAATTGAATGCATAAGCTCTGCACTTTCCATCATTAACATTAAAAAGAACATGTAATATAGTAATAGGGTGGCACTTTTTCCAATCACACTATGGCTAAAACACTCCATAGCATATTGTTTTGATAATATTGACATTTGTGGGTTCTCCTTTTTCTTAGCATTCTTCATTTTCTTTTCTTCTTTCTCTTTTTTATGTTACTTTCCTTCTTATCATTTACTTCCATGTTCTCTCTTTTTAAGCATCATTCTCATGTCAATAATAGACAAGTTATCGACACCCTAACGTTCGTCACCGAATTTGACCAAAAAAAAAAGAAAAGAGCATGTCACCAGCACAAAAGAAAATGTATGTCACCAATTGATGTAGTTGAAGCCTAGATTTGTAGAAACCTCTTCCTTACCCAACTAGTCATCTTCTATATTCACTTCTTCAATTCAAAACTAAAGTGAAAAAGAGTTTTCTATTGTAAGTGAAAAAGAGTCATCTCATATCTCTTCACTCTTCACCTTCATTCCATCCCTTTTGCTCTTTGTTGTCCTTTTTTCATTTTGCATCAAACACTTTGATCGATCAATCACGAAGACAAGGAAAACTCATATTGAAGATTCAAATTCAGGAGCTAAAGCGCTCACCCAAATCCTCATCAAACTCATCGGCAACATCTGCTTGTCCATCTTCATCTTCCTGGCCCTTAACATCACAATCATTGCCACTTCGCTATCACCTACCTGCCCCTAGATCCATCGCTGGAATTTACACATACTCTCACTAAGTTGTTTACGCAAACCAAGAATGCCACATGTAAGAGCAACAATCATCTAGATTGGCAAGGATTGGACCCTCCTCACCTCTATGATCTCTCCTTCTTTTGTGCCAATCTAGGTCGTTGAGCCACCAGCACAGATGATTAAGAGGACTGAAGAGGTGATTGCGAATCGAACCCTCATGTCCAAGCCCTTACACAATAAGGAGGCTCCGTTGTCTATCAATTGTTCAAATTTCCGTGCTTTGATCGCTGTTAAGAAGTTTAATGCAATGGCCTTTAAGTCAATTGTGCTCTCGGGTATCAAACTCGGGTTAAAGATTCAAAAATCAATGAGTGCAAAGTGGCACGAACGACAAGTGACAAAGGCAAACTTCAAAGAATAGTGTTCTTTTTTTTTCTTTTCTTTCTTCGACGGAACTACCAAGGCTTGAACCATGGTCAGACTAAAAGGGATAGGGAGAAGAAAAAAGAAAGAAGGAAAATGGGACCCACAACAAAAGACAGAAGTAAAAAAAATGACACCATAACGAAACAAAAAGGATTGTTAAAAGAAGATGAGACCTATAAGGGTTAATATTGTCAAAATATTTTAAGAAGTATTTTAGATACGGTGGAAGTGGAAAAGGTGCAACCCTAATAATAACCTAGTTCATTATCATGAAAGCAACTTTTGCCCATCATAGAATGATAACGGAGTGATTTCTTTTCCAATTACAAATTTAAGAGCTTTCTAGAAAAAAAAATAAGAGGAAAAATTCTTAACAATATAAGTAGTAAATTCAATATATGAAAAGGAGAAAATATCTTTACAAAAAAAAATGGCTATAGAAATTACATATTTTGGTAGAATCTATGAGAATGAGAAAGTGGCTATATCTATAATTACATGTAAAATAGATACTATTATACATGCTTCCATATAATACACCATATAGAGTAAAATCACTTCGACTCGATCCAATAAAACATATAGTAAAGTATGGTAGTTGAAGTTACTTAAAGAATAATAATTACTCTGAAGAAATAACCAAATGATTGACTCGAATCAAATAGAAAGAGTTCAATTTTTGTAAAATATTACGTAGGAGATTATTGGTAAATGTAAACTGAACTTATATATGTGGAAAATGAACCGATAATGCTCAATTATTTTCTAGATGATTTATCTTCAATGTGCACTTCTTTAATTAGTTCATGATTACTGTCACTTTTATAACACTAAAAATTCTATTTTCATATAACAAACACAAAATTTGAAAAGCATGCTTGAAATCCATGCAAAACATGGAAAATATACTAGTATATGACTAATTTTGACTATGAATGCATTCAATGTGGATGTTTATTTAATGAAGTCGTTTTTTTTTAACCTTCTTAGAGAAGTTTAATAGAAGAATCTTTGAAACCTTAATTTAAATATAGATATCTAATATATGATATATACTTCGATGGAGAACTTCTTTTTTGAGAACAACACCAAAAAGTCTTAAACCTAATATATTGATACCAATTCAGTCCCAACACCCTTCACTTGGACAAATATAGTCATAAATCTTTTACATTTGCGTCAATTAAGCTCATTTAATAAATTTTGGCTAGAAGTTGCTGACATGGATGTCAATTATCCTATGTGGCATGATTAGTACTGACGTGGACTCGTTTAATAATTTTTTCAATTTTTTAAATAATTTATTTGGTTTTTTTTTTTATTGAGGCTCAATGAAGTCGCCGGTCGACCATCATCGACCAAAGTCCAGGGTAGGGATACCCTCATGGTCATAGGTGAGGACCGGCTAAGGGCGTCTCGAACTTTGCCAATGTAAGTATCGTAACTTCGCTCAGGGCTAGTGAGGGCCACTGCGCCCTCGCTTGGTCAAAATCTAGTGAGAGAGTTGCGACCACAATGAAGGCCCACGAGCCCTCGCTTAGTAGACAGTGGAGGCATTGTAGCCCTCGCCCATAGCCAGCGAGGGCATTCTCGCCCTCACATGTCTCAATAAAATAAATAAATAGAACAAAATAGAAAACCAAAAAAATAATAAAGAAATTAAAATATTAAGAATATCAACGTCAGTATCGACCATACCAGTAAGACGATCAGTGTCTATGTTAGCAATTTTTGATCAAAATTGACGAATTGAATTGATACAAATGAAAAATGTTTAGAATTAAATTTGTCCAATTGAAAATTTGAAATCTCTCAATCCGAATTGCTACCATCACAATAGGTTTTACCATTTTTTTTTTTGTACTTTTCTGCTTCTTTCCCAATTGTCACATTTTATCAATTATTTGTGAAAGGCAAACACCAATGCAATGCATGACTCTTTTCTTTTTCAAATAGAAGTTTACAAACTTTCGTTCGAAAAATAAATAAATTGTTCGAAATGAAGAACGAATCAAAAGGTCGATCAATAGGCATACGCTGATAAAGAGATTTGGGGGTAAGGGACGCTAGTAGCATAGGTGCGGTTTCGTATTTCGGCACTTTGAAAAGAGACGGCGTAAAAAGTCAGAAAAAATGAATTAGAAAGATAAAAAAAAAAAAAAAAACAAGTCAAAGGATAAGGAGCTCGATTGGGCAGAGAGAGACCGTGGCCGCCTGGACAAACAAACCTAGCAAAAACCAGCCCACAGATAGATTGCCCACCAGCCTCGTCATCAGCAGCAATGAACACTCCTCTTCCTTAAACTTGCTTGTCGGATTGGGATCTCCAAAAACCGCCCGCAGTTTCTGTTTCTTCTTGATCTGTTCTTACAACCGTCCGTCCATTGAATATCTCTCTCTCTCTCTCTCTTCTCTATATATACTCCAACCCTCGAACCCCATCTCACTCTTTTCGAGCAGCTCCCCTCTTCTTGATCTTAAATTTCTTGAGCGCAGAAGGAAACAGGGCAAAGGAAGGGAGCAATTCCGGAGGAAAAGAGGAAGAGAGGAGGCGAAGAGAAAAAAAAGGGGAAGAAGGGAAAAGGAGGAGAGGAGACCTCGGAGAGGGAAGAGAGAAGAAGGAGAGAGGGGGGAAAGTTTCCGGAGGGGGAGGAGGAAGCGAGGCAAAGAAGCAAGGGGGAGCTCAGGAGGGAGAGGGATGAAAGGGGAGGAGGGAAAAGGGAAAGAGAAGGACGAAGAGGGGGAAAAGGGGGGGGGGGGGGGGGAAGAGAGGAGAGGAGGGAAGGGAAACAAAGGTGGGGGGGGGAGAGGGGAAAAGGGGGGGGGGAGGGGGGGAGGAATAAGGAAGAGGGAAGAGGGAAGAAGAGAGAGAGGAGAGAGGGAAAAGGAAGAGAGGCGAAGAGGAAAGGGAAGAAGGAAAAAGGAGAAGAAGAGGGAGGGAAGGAAAGACCGGGAAGGAAGAGGGAGGAGGAGAGAAGGAGAGAGGAAGGGGGGGGGGGAGGGGGAAGAGAGAGAGGGAGGAGAGAGAAAGAGAGAAGAGGGGAAAGGGAAAGAGAAGAGAGAGGGAGGGAGGAAAGAAGAGAGAGGGGAAGGGAAAGAAAGGAGGGTGTAATTCGGGCC
>JAGVVM010005275.1:0-20797 GCA_019149425.1 Psidium friedrichsthalianum
AGGAGATTCCCCAGGATCGAGATGCGACTCAGTCTTTTGACTCGAGGGAGGGACGTACATAAGAAACAAGATACCGTATTGATAGAAGGTGAAGAAGCAGTGGTAACTCCAATGTATATACATGGATGTATGGAGTTAGGTTAACTAAGTTTTGATGTATACACAATGTCGTCCTTTTTGTTGTAAGTACATTGTATATAGATGTAATATAAGTCTTAACTTGCCTTACAAAAATTTCAATGTCTCTCTCTATCTATCCATTTTGTATATGTGATTGACGTATCTCTGTTTCCGTTTGCCTCAGGAACTCTGAGTGTCATTTTGTTACGACGATTTCCTTCCTGGGCCGTCGTTTTGAGTGAATCATTCGACCGTACAAGTATGACAGGGCTGTTCGCGTGTCTCGTGGGCTCCGGGGCGTGATAGGCTAGTAGCTCAAGTGAGTGTTGGAGATATGATTTGATTGATGATTATGATGTCGATTCTGATTATAGACTAATTTCAGTCAATCCGTGATCGATTTAGTGGACTAGGGAATATGTAATCTTGGAGATTTTTTTCCTTATCTATGTCTTTCTTGTTAGCATTATAATCAGACCAATGTACTTTCATACAAATTAGATACAATACACTTCTCCATTTTCTTTGTCTCTATCAATTATCTCTCAAAACTGGTCAAGGAAAGTTAATTCCCATGCTGTTAGATTTTGATGATTTTGAATATATTAAGTTAGGCATAAATTGCTATCGATAATGAAAATTTTTTTATTGACAAAGTTTTCTAAACGATATGATTAACATTTTTCGGAAAAGATTTGACAAATTTTAGCTTTTCCGTTAACCAAAAACGCCCTGAAATCTTGGAAGTTTTATTTGACAAGGGAAAGAATCAGGCATTTCCTTGATCTTTATCTTTAAAAATACAATTAAAAAATTTTAATTAGGAAAAAAAATTCTCCCCCTTATGCGCGTGTTATATGTGTATATAACCACAATAGATTTAGATGCTCCTAATTACCAAGGTTTCATACATTTCTTATTAAACTTCCCTCGGATAGTGTTAAGTAAAAGACTCTTTGGAAAAATTGATCAGAAATTTCTTTCAGGAAAATATCTCTGCTGCAGCCGATGTTAAATAAGTGAAGAGGAAAAGAAGCAGCTAGAGCAGGGGGGGGGGGGGGGGGGGAGGGGGGGATGAAAGGTAAAAACGAAACAGAGAGGAGAGGGTCCCATTTCAACAAGTCATGGACAACTCAATGCGTCGAAACAACATCGTGTCAAAGCGCTCAGTACGAATTTTAATTATTAATTCCTTTAATGGAGAGAATTTGTGTTGAATTTGCGAGTTGTTGGGTTGATCTAGAAGTTGTTGAACTGTGAAATCATATTGTAAAAGTAACTCTGCACTGCTTGTCATCATGTAAAATTTTAGAGAAATCCATTGTTTTCAAATTGGTTGGGGTCAATTTTGAACTTTGTTGCGCATCACTTGAACTAGGTACGAGCTATTATGTTCAGCGCTGGTTTTCACCTTTTTGCGACTATCTTTTGCTAGTTTACTAATTATGGAACTAGTCAACATGATTCATTATGCAATATACTACTATTTGTCAATAAGAAATAATTTTATCAAGTGAAGGCCCGTGCTATCTATACTACACTATCAATCAATCTTCAAGAAAAATGACCATAATACACTCCAATAAACCAAATCGGATAGAAATAAAGGGTGCTTTATTGATTTTCTAGGAAAGTTTGGGTGGGAAATTAGTTTTGTATTCAATGAAAGTAATGTATCTACAAGTTGGGGGTGATCAGTTCTAGGGTAAGTGGTTTCCCCCCCTAGAACCGGGAACCGCACACTAAGAATGGGTTCCAAAATATTGGAACTAGTCCCACCAAGTTTCACGTGATCAATGGCTTGTTTTCCAGCAAGCCAAGAACCGGTCCCACCAAGCTTCTTTTTACTTTTCAAAAAGAATGCAATGTTCTTTCTCAGCATTTCGAACACGTGTAAAAGAATACTCACTTTTTTCTCAGCATTTCGAATAGTGAGTAAAAATAGATAGAAGAAACTAAAAATGGGCAAATAGTAGCAATTAGGATTTGCAACTTACAAACAAATGGAGGTGATTGAGAGCAAGAGAAGGAGGTAAGGCCATGAGTTATCTAAACAAGGAATAGGCCGAGTGTTGGCGCTAACAATGCAACGTAGAGGAGTAAATAGGTTGTTTTCAAAGTTTTTTGTGGAAATGAAGAATGATATATTAAATAAGGTGCAGTTTGGTGATGCTTGTGTATTACTATCATTAAAGAGTGAAATAAAAAGATTGCACACAGCAAATTATAGTGGTTCGGCTTATTCCTACGTCCACTCTCCAAACTAGCTGGAATGCATCAGTTGCTCAATAAGTTACAATTAGCAAGTGCAAATCCTTTTCAAATGATAAATCACACTATCTGGACTCAGCCACTTCTCTTACTCTTGTACACTTGATTTCTAACACGATTATAGATTACAGTACAACAAGACTATCATAATGAAATTTTTTTAGTGAAGTAGAAAACAATCAACAAGACAAACAGCTTAGAGCAAATATTTGGATTCAGTGTTGAGCGTTTCTAAAATTTAGAATAGCTGGCACTCATTAGTTCGTCTCAAGACACTTTTAAGTTACTACACTTTCCACATCACGTATTCAATTATTTGAGTTGATTCGTAGCCTAATATGTTCACTAATTATATATATATATATATATATATATCTCTTGAGAATTGTCATCAAATTATCAATAGAACCTATGTCTAGGTTATATTGAACTAATTTTTTTTCAATTAAAGACTAAGTCTATGGCTATACATAATCTAGAATCTAAATCCTAACTCTCACTCTAATTCTTATGAAACCTAAAGGAAACCTTCAAGTTCCACCTCCATGGCACGGTTTCCTCCAATATCACAAGCGATGCATCCACTCATGCAGCACACTCAGTGAGAGCATTAGAATGTTCACACAGAAATCAATTAAAGAGTTCATTTGAGTCATGGAATTCACACAATCAAGAGTGGACTTTGGAAGGGTGATTTGATCTTATCATCGAAGTACCCCATTCAACTCATATTTATTGATTTCTAAAGTAATTAGACGGATTAAGTAAAGACGGGCTTGTACTATATGGATCTTATTTAGGATTATCCAATTAAAATAACCCCACTTAATTACCTGCCGTTCCATATTCAGATGAGCAATCAAATGAGTAAGCAAGCAATCAATTGGCAAACATATCAATAAACAAAAATCAAAATCAATTAGTCAACTTTACAAGTTTTTTGTTTTTTGTGGTCGAACAACTTTACAAGTTTACTTCTCTATTTTACACCTATCTATCTAATTAAACTTTAAACTTCACGTTGACCACATGAAATTTAAATGGGGTGATTCACACATGACTAAAAATTTTCGGAAGTCTACCTCAAGTTCTCAGTTGTCAACTTTTGCGAGTCTGCCCCTAAAAAATACAATTTGCAATTTAGCCCCTAATGTCAAGTTTTTTCTCCTAAACAGGCCCATTTTTTCTATAGCTCGGAAAGAAGGGGAAAAAAAGCAAATCAACTCAAAATGTTACGAAAATTTCCAGTCTAAAATTTTAAGATGCTCTTTACAACTTCGCAATTTATCAAATTTCCATGTTTTCCCCATAACTATGATAATTTACACGTTCTACCCAAATAGTCAAACTGATTCTGAATTCCACAGCGATTTAGACTCCGAATTTGTAAAATCGAACACTATCAAATCATCATGAAATCTAATGAAATTTTCAAGTTTGGAAGGTGAAAATATCCTCCAAAACTTCTTAGTCTATGAATCATTAAAATGCAATAATCTTCAATGTGTTTTTTGACCCAAAAAATGTCCTAGTGTCAGATCAATCATTCGTAACTACCTTGAGATCTGATTAGTATTTGGAAAATAGTTTTGGTGTGATTCTTTTAAAAGTTCTGACTGGAAGAAGAGTTGTAGACAAAAACATCATGGTATGGGTAAACATAACCTTTTGAATTGGGCTCGGCCACATTTAGGAAAGAATAAAAGTTTGTACAACTAGTCTAGAAGTAGCTATCCTTCAACCCGTTTTGTCCCATTTGTTTCCTTTTCTTCTCTTCCTTCTTCGGTGCAGGATCTTCAACTTTCATCTGAACATTTGCTCAACGTTACACAAATAATGATGGAGAAAAATATCGAGTTATGTTGTGATTTTGAGAGTGTCCATTGACAGCGTCCAATGGAAGTCATGCTTGAGTTTTGATTCCTATTCTCTTTGCCAACTTGGCCCAGCGGCTTGAGGCCCACTAGATGGAAGGGAAGGCAAGGCCAGCCCACAATACAGAGGGGTAGGGAGCCCGGCGGCCTTCGTTTCTATCATTTTCTTCTTCGGCGTCCATGGATGTTGGGTTGAGCTCAGAAGAAGCAGGAGGATCGTTCACTTCGGTTGACCAATTCCACTTTCTTTATCTAATATCTTTCCGTTCAGTTCAGTTGAGAGATAAACGACGACGACAACGACTACAGATGACCCGCTCAGCGGAGGGGATTGAAACCACGTGTTCTCGAATCCTCCATCTTCGCTCTCTCGCCGAAACTACCTCTCGCTACCTTTAACGCCATCAAAGCTGGCCAGTCCTCCAGCCTCCCACAGCCATGGAGCTTCATCCCTGTGCAGAAGTTTGTCGATTTCCTGGACCTCCAGTCCCGCTCACCACTGTCTTCCCTTTTCTCCGGGTGACGAATGTCCTTCTGAATAAGTTCGTCATTTGTTCTCGCATTCTGTCATATCCATCCATTTGAAGCTTCTTCGGATGTATCCCTTAACCTTTGCAGTTGAATTAGAGCCAAGTCCCTCCTCCTGCTCTCACTTTCATTTTCGCTGCTCTCACTTTCATTTCCGGTTTCTGATCCCACTGGGTGTTCCCCAACCAGGTTCTTGATTGCAAGACCTCTCGAGTTCTCTGACTTTTCTTCTTTCTGATTGATTTTTTGGGGTGGGTTTTGAAGGTCATCCTGATAAACGGTCAATTTCCTGGGCCAAGACTTGATGTGGTCACCAATGACAACTTGGTGCTCAACTTGATCAATAAGCCGGACGAGCCTTTTCTTCTGGGTGAGTGCTAGAAATCCTTGATTAGGAATGGAGCTAACACTTCCTCGGCGTAAAAATGTCAGTTTCATGTCAACTCATCGATCTAGCAGTCGAACATTTTTTGTTATTTTAAAGTAACGACATTTGAATGTTTTCTTCCTTTTCGTGGAGTCTCTACGCTTCCGGGACAACGAGTTCTGTGAAATTAGCTCGAGTGTGCTGAGTTGTAAGCACTTGTTAATTGTCACTAGCGCCTTCATTAGAGACGTAGATCGAAGTGAAGAATTACATAAATTTTGATTGAGAATCCATGAAATATTCCTGGTGTATGTGAATTGCGAATCATGTTTGTGGTGCATATGTTCTGTTTGTATGGTTCTGATGCGACTACTCAGAATAATTTCTCATTGTTTCCCGATTTGCTTGGCAGAGAGGGTGAGATCCAAATACCCTGTCTTGGTCCACTTCAAATAAGAACATAGACTTAAAAGATTTTGTTTCTATTTGAGCGAAATATGATCAAGTTTGTTGTTATTTTGGTGATTTTTAGTATGTTAACATGTCTGGCAATATATCTGGATGTTAATCATTCATTTGCTTTGAAAAAAATTACCTTGATGAAATCATTCACCACGTGTTCCAACGAATTGTACTTGAGATGTATCTACCTAATATCACTTTCTGCTGTTGAATCCAAAGGTTGATTAGTGAAGTTTCCATGTTATTGACTGATTTGTTGTCATCAAGCATAATTTTTCCGAAACATTTCTCATTCACCGAGAGTAACTCTCTTTATCTTTTTAGTTTGCCTCTTTTGTGAGATCAAAGGTCAAATTGTGTATACATTAATCATGAATGAATCATTGAGAATCTGAAGAGATACTTGATGATCTGTGATCATGCTTTCGTACCAGTGTAGATCCTAGATAGAAAATCACTTTCAATTGGTGATTATGTTCAAATGTTCTTGATGCATGCCAATTGTTTGTGGAAATTTTCCTCAAACATAACTGTGAAATAGTTCATATTTTTGCACAATCGAAGGATGTTCTAGTGCAGATCAATCATTTTTTATAATGCATAAACCGAACTCCATCCGAAATTTATCATGTTTAAAACATAATCTAAACCTTTCACTTTGTTTCCTCTCTCATGGTTCTCGGTTGTGGCTGTACATGCTGCATTGGATATTCCTTTGGTGATTGCTCGTGAGAAATTGTGTAGAGTCGAGCCTCTTTTTAGGCATCCATATATCAAGGTGTGTTGTTCATTTATTTTACATTTACCTGATTTGTGCCTATGGATGGTAAATGTTGCAGTAAAAATTGGGCATTGTTCCGTAACTCGAGCTAGTTGGTGGAAGTTAATAAGTGGAGTTCGTTAAGTGGTAGTTCTTTTACGTCAGTGATTGATGGAGGGATAGTGATGGCATATGTTGTTGGTCGAGCGGTGATAAATGAATACGGCAGTTGATGATGGAAATATTGTGATAAATAAAGGCAATTGATGGTGAGATATGCATGCTAATTGTACTGATATTTTGGGGAGACAAGATTTGATTGTTGATGTTCTAATGCGGTGAGTTTTAGTCATGGTTTTGGGTCTTCTCAATTCAGTAAAAGGAAGACAATGGGTAGAGAAAATAGAGATAAAAAGGACATAACAATATTAGTGAACTAGGTATGCTTTGAGCTTAGAAAGTGGAGATCAGTTCAATCTTTGGACTTGTGCTGATTTAGGTGGATTTTTTTGTTGATAATTTGAAAGTTCTAATTCGTGAGCTCGATGAGAAATAAACCTGGGAATGGTGAACTAATGAATTGTTTGCAGATCAGGAATGTGACGAAGGGTTCCAAAGAGAAAAGAAAGAGAGGAAATAAAGAATAATAAGTAGAATATAATGGTTGTACATGTGATGTAGGAATGTATGGAAAGTTGTAGGGACAAGTATGCGCATCTTCTGGATTTAGGGGCTGTCTTTGTAAAAAGAAAGAGGAAGAGACTGGTGCATTTTGGGGTGATAAACTAAGAAAGAACATGAAAGAAAAAAATAATAAAAAATAGATGAAAAGGATTTTGTTCACCCGCACATGTCCTCGAAGGTTTTCCAAAATAAATGAGACAAAGAACATTTAGAGGGAGCTCATGTGGTTCATAGAAGATCATGGAACAAGTTAGTAAAGGGAAAAAAAAAAAAATAAAAAATTCCGAAAATATATTAGAAAATGGAAAAAATAGTTTGGAAAATAGGGCTTGATTAGGTTGCTAGATCCTAGTATTAGATTCATTTAGATAATACACTTGTGGTTTAGGAGAATTCATGATATTTCTTTGGTTTAATTTTAATTAGAGTAGCCTCTTTGGAAAAATTATGATTATATTATTCTATGCAATAACACTAACCATTTGCGATCCATCGATCATTTCATCATTTTCAATAGTAAAACCATGACCATGATGTGGATATAAAGCAATTTTCTTGGTTTTTACTCATTTGAGATATGAAAATACACATGCTTCATCTATTGCTGAGCATTACCCCCACGAGACCAAATTGGTAATCATGGAGATAAATCCACATTGGTACTAAACTTAGAGAGAAAAATCGGATTGAATGCACAATATCAATAGGGAAAAGAAAAAGAAAATAGAGATAGAACATAGATCAGCTCACATTTCGTTTCACTGGACACCATGTGCAATAACTATTCACTGGAAGGAGAGAGTGTTGATTTAAGTCGAGACCTAGAGCAAAATCCTTAAAAAAAAAAATCACGATTGTTGTTGGTTTGTTTGGTGCTGGCAAAGATTGTATACCATTTGCTTTTGTGTAAAGATGGATGGATTGACAAACTGCAAAAAACTTCAACGATCATAACCGCTAGTGTATTTCACGTACATGATAAGGACGGACAAGACCACGAAAACACCAACACACAACAAGCTTGGGTTATTAGAGTCTTGGCGATCTCTATGAAGATGATGCCACACCTAGCATTAGGCCCTGGTGGAAGAAGTGGAGCATCATACCCCAGCGATCTCTATAGGACACAATAAGCTTGAGTTTCTAGGGTATGATGCTCCATTTCTTTTGCCTGGGCCTAACGCTGGGCATGATATCGTCGTGGCGGAGATCGTCGGGACGTGGGCAGATCCAACAACCCAAGCTTGTCATGTCTCGTTGTTTTTTGTGGTCTTGGCCATCTTTATCATGTACACAATATACACCGGCGGATGTGAACGTTAAGGGTTTTTGCGATCTGTAAATCCATCCATCTCTCTGCAAATGTAAGTAGTATACGATTTTTGTCAGCACCAAACAAACCAACAACAACGGTGAATTTTTTAAGGGTTTTGCTCTAGGTCTCGACTTAAATCGATAGTCTCTCAGCTCCTAGTGGATGGTTATTGTACAAATATGATTCAATGAAATGAAATGTTAGCTAGTCTTGGTTCTCTCTCTATATTCTTTTTCTTTCTATATCAATATCGTTCAATCAATTCAAATTTTCTCTCTAATTTTAGTATCAATGCTGATTTATCTCCGTGATTACCAGTTCGGTCTCGTGGGGTTAATGATTGATGGTGGATGAAACATGTGTGTGTTTATATCTCAAATTAGTAAAAACCAGGAAGATTGCTTTATATCCACATCTGGCCATAGTTTTAATGTTGAAAATGATCAATGATTGATGGATCGGAAATGGTTAGTCTTAATAAATAGATAATCATGAATTTTTTTTTTCCCCTTTCTGGAATGGTTAGGATAAATCTAAGATGATAATAAACCCATAAAAAAATTATTGCTTGAACACTTAACGACATCAAATGATCTTTAGGATCTATAATTGGTAACAAAATCCTTTTGGTCACTTAGATGAACATCCTAACTAAGTTAGGGGTGCCGGAAGGGCGCTAATTATTTAATTGGCGTAATAAAGTTTCTGAACCCAGAAAATTCTAATTGCTTAGAAAGTGAGGCAACCTCTCGTGGCTTGCTTAGTTTCTAACTAACCCCAAAAGGCTAGTGCGACACCCATCGCACAAAGAATATCTTAGGCTTAAAATGGTTAGGAGAGCTTGCGCATAATTGAGGGCTATCGACCCGCCTTTCGTGCATTACCTCTAAAGAAAAAAGAGGATCCCAACAATATTTCTTTTATTTTTCTTCTTCTCTTTTGGGTTAAATGAGGGAGGGAGAGAGTGTAAAATAGAAAAATTTACTAACGTTACTAAATAGATTTCTATTTGTTTTATGTTCCCAAAAAAAAAAAAAGGAATTAGAGAAACATGAGTCTACCAAGAGACCATAAGTTTGCGTTTATCATTATTGTCCAACAACAGTGCACTAATGGTGCCGGTGATAAAGAGAGAAATGGTTTCTAGCGCTCTTTGTGATGCAACATCTCTCGCACTCATTTTTTGAAACTCGATCACAAAATCGGTTCTTCACTTCAGCTTTTCATCATTCGATTACTGCAAACCACATTGAAGCTTAGGTAGTTTTTAGAACGAGTCGAAAATATGCGGGAACTCTTTCTACCTGCAAATCTGTAATGTGTTAATGGTGTCATTTAAGTAATTCAAAGTTCCTTACTTTTAGGCATTTGGGGAGGTTACCATTGATAAGTCTCATGGCCCCATTTATCAAAACTCATTAAATAATGCACTGTTGTTGGACAATAATGACGAGAACAGACGAAGAGGTTCTTTATTTCTCTTATAGCAAATAATTGTGCTGCGACATAATCTACACCTGTAATTTTAAGTAAACTATCGTTGCAGTTTTTTTTTTTTTTGGTACTCACAGAAAGGACTCCTTTCGTAGTAAAACAATTTGTACACACATGAGATGTGCAATATTCTGATAAATGTACATATAATTGCGACATATTTAATGTCTTATATTCGATCATGTAAGATGTAACTTGTCATTTATCATTTAATATGAAACAATTGATGATATCGCATCATGTTCATAGAAATAAATATATTATTCCTTTGATTCTGAAATACAAATAGGATAGGGTTCAATTAACACAATTACTTTATGAGAAATTTTGAAATATACATTATTCCAATTTAATATGCATGTTCATCTCAATTATAGAATAGATGAGATAAACTTGAGATAAAATTCTCTTCCGATCTCTCTTTATATCTCTTCGGTTCGAAGTCGAGCTGATAGGCATGTGACACGGGCCGGTTGTTTTGTTGACCCTCGTTCAATGCGGAGGATCATGGGGGATCGAAACAACTTGGGTTCCGGAAGTCCTCTCACACTCAATAAACCTTGAAGTGGTGCTTTGCTGGTGTCAATATAGGAAATGATAGTAAATGAGCGATGTAAAGGGTACTAGACAACTGGATCCCTGGAGTGATATCAGGACGGGTTGTGCTAGGAGTTCTAGGATTAAACATAATACATCCCTTAAGAGCTCTGAAGGCGAGGTTGGCCTCCCGTGTATAAACTGGTCGGGAGCTGATGCCGCTCTCCCTAATGAGGCCATGGCGGCCGAAACCAATTGTGATGCCTATATTGACCTGTGCTCGCTTGATACAAAAGAATGCTCGAGCCAAGCTGGGAATGATAGGATCCAATACAGAAAAGATATTCGCCTAAGTGTTCCATGGGATAACAAGAAAACAAGGCTAGCCTAGTGACAGACTGCTAGCCAGGACCTCACGGGCTGTCCTTCGGCCAGGGGAAAATGCCGACCCGTGACAAATGGTATCAGAGCAGGATCCCTCTAGTAGGTGTGTGAGTCGAAGAAAATCTGTGGTTTACCCGGTCTTTCGAGTGCAGAGAGTGAATCGCCGAGCTGAAAAAAAATGGCTCAAACAAAGTGCGGCTCTCGCCTTGCTTCGGGATGCCAATGGGGGCACAGCAAAGAAATCGATTCATCACTGAAATGGAAAATGTTCTGGATCAATTTGGCGAATCTCAAGATGGATTCTCTATCATGCTTTAGACAAGGTGAAACTCCATTGGTTAGCAAAAAAAGAAAAAGAGAAAAACAAAGAGAGAGGAGAGAAAAAAAATGCTTATTAGGGAAAAAGAAAGGTGCCGCTATGTCAGTGTGGTTGGCCAAAGTTCCACACCTTGAAAGCAACAGTGACTACAGAACGGTGCTGCGAGATAAACGCAGTTGGCAAAAATGCCACATGGAATGCATGGGTGACCAAACAAAACCCGAACAGCCTTTAAAAAAAAAAGAAAGAAGAGAAAGAAAAGCTATCGATGTTGAGAGAAGAGACTGTTCGTCTCGCAAGGGTGCAATGGAACAGCCCGCAACGAGGGCGTTGCGGAAATACACGTGGGGGAGAATGACATGGGCCAGTCTGTTTCTGCTGGTATCACATAGGAACATGAATATAATGAGCGATGCAGAGGGTACTAGACAACTGGTCCCTGGAGTGGTGTCAGGATGGTTTGTGCTAGAGTTTCTAGGATTAAACATAATACATCCCTTAGGAGCTCTAAGGCGGGGTTGTCTCTCGTTACACTGGTCGGGAGCTAATGCCGCTCTCCTGATAGGCCATGGCAGGCTGAAACTATTGTGTGTTACTATATTGACTTGTGCTCGCTTGATACAAAAAGGATGTCCGAGCTAAGCTGGGTGGTAGGATCCATACAAAAGATATTCGTCTAAATTTTCATGGGATAACAAGAAAACAAGACTGGCCTGGTGGCAGATTGCTCGCCAGGCACCTCACGAGCTGTCCTTCGGCTAGGGGAAAATGCCGGCCCGTGACACATGCATATATGTTATTAAGGAGGTTCTTGCGGGTGTTTGTAAGGGGCACGGCATTCACAACGTTAGAACACCAGAGCAAAGGAAAATATATATATATCGTTTCTCAAAGTATCTCTAGAAACCACGACTCTCTTCACCGCCAGATACCAACACCTGCCATTTGCCACCTCTGATTCCCGCACCACCAATCATTGGCCACCATTGATACTAAGAGACAAAAAGAGAATCACTTTTGGAATTGTAGATAGTTGCTATTGTTCCAGATGTCTCATGAGGAGATGAAGCAAGAGCTTAAAGTGAAGCAACAGCTTAAAGCCAGGCCAACCACAAATTTGGCTGATGATCTGCGCAAAAAAGTGAGGACTGCTCATGTGGAAAGATAGCTTCATCTAATCCTTGGAAATATAGGTTCATCAGGGAAATTAGCAACTCTCTGCAACTCCAAAACTGAAGCTCTATTTTCTCTTAGTATTTATGGTGGCCAACAACTGTTATTATGGTGATCAAAGGTTGGGAAAGGCAGGTGATAGTGTCAACTGGTGCCGGTGATGGAGGAGGTCATGGTTATTTTGAGATATTTCGAGGGAGAACCTTTTTTAAAATATTTTTTTGCACTGCTGTTCTAAGATTGTGAATTGTATGCCCCTTACGATAGTTCCCAAAAATATCCTTAATTAAAGAATCACCGCCAATTAGATGAGATCACTTGTCCCAGTCATCACTTGTACACACGACTATCAGCTTGACTTCGAACAGAAGATATAAAGAGAGAGATTTGGAAGCCAGTCTTATCCTGAGTTTATCTCATCTATTCTATAATTGAGAAAAACATGTATATTAAATGAGGATAATATGTACATTTAAAAATTTGATAAATCATTTTTGTTCATTGAATACAATCAAATTCGTATTAGAGAAATCAAAAGGTCAATGTGTTCATTTGCACGAACATGGTGCGATATCATCAAGTACTTCATAAAAGAGCAATAAGCGACAAGTTACATGTAAGATCAAATATTAGGTATGAGATATATCACAATACAATTACATGTATCAGAGTAAAATATAATATATGTCTTATGCGTGTATAAATTGTTTTATAACAAAACAAGTACTTTTTTAACAAACAAATAGGTTGCGACGAAAGTTTTACTGAAAATTACACATGTAGATTTATATCACAGCATAATTAATTTTCTATAAGAGAAACAAAAGAACCTTTTAGAGTCTGTTTCATAAAAAATTTCTAAGCAAAAATGATTTTTTTAAATTTTCTTTCAGGAAGAGAAAAGTGGATTTTTTCTTCTACTTTATGTTCCAAATTTATTCTCTAACCATTGATTTGTTCTCAAGAATAGAAAAATTAACTAACATTACCAAATAAATTGTTATTCTTTTTCTGTTCCTCAAATAAAAGGACAGAAATCAGAGAAATAGGAGCCTTACCAAAGAGGCGCCCCTAGCGCGTGTTTGTCATCATTGTCGAGGAATAGTGCATTATTGGTGCCAGCGATGGGGAGAGTGGTTTCTGGCGCTTTTTGGATGCAACGTGTCTTGCACTCATTTTTGAAACTCCATCGAAATTTGATTTTTCATTTCAAGCTTTTTTTTTTTTTTTTCTGCAACCACATTGAAGCTAAGGTAGTTTTTAGAATGAGTCGAAATTATGCGGGAAGTATCTAATAATTGGTGCATTAGGTTAAAAACTTATGGTCCCAATTTTTTCTACATGCAAATCCAAAATGTGTTGCTGGTGTCGTTTAAATAATTCAAAGTTCCTTACTTTCAGCTTTGGGGAGGTTACCATTGATAAGTCTCATAGCACAATTATTTACTATACGAGAAATAAAGGAACCTATTGGTCTGTGTTTCTATCTTGCGGTATCAAAGTGATATTATAATTGTTGAAGGGTTATAGTTGATAAAAAATGACGAGGCAATATTCTTCTAAACTCTACTTATAATATCACAGAATTTCTCTTATTCGTATTAACAGCTACTATAGGAGGAATATTTTTATGCAGTGCTAACGATTTAATAACTATCTTTGTAGTTCCAAAATGTTTTAGTTTATGCTCCTAGCTATTATTTGGATATCCCAAAAAAGATGTTTGGTCTAATGAGGCTACTATGAAATATTTACTTATGGGTGGGATAAGCTCTTCTATTATGGTTCCTACTGGGCCAAGTCATTTCAAGGCAAGTGGATTATTTATGATGAAAATGAGCAGTTTCAAGAGAATGATTTGGAGTTCTTGCAAAGTGGAACCATGTAGTATCCGACACGAGAGATCTTCCAAAGAACAAGGCTTTTTCGAATATGCCAATTGATTTGGAACCCATAAAAAAGTTTAATTCTATTTGCTGTTATGTTCATGAATGGTTCAAAATATTACAAAGATTTGAATCTTCGGGCTGTTGGAGATGGGACTACATCATTTGATTGTACAAGTATTTTGGTTTCACTAATGACTTCTATTTTATAAAAGAAAATGTCATGATAAAGAAAAATGTTTTCATGAAAATCTTTTTTAAAGAAAAAAATATTTTTCTTTTTTGGGATAGGAAATCCATTTTTTCCCTAATTTTAAGAATAAATATTTTCTTTAATTGCTAATTGATAATTATTTCAGAAAAAAATTGCCAACTATTTTTTTCTCGTATAAACACAACCCAATGAAGCTTAAAGAATGGAGACTAAATTTTTTCTTTTTCTTTCAGCCAGTTAAGGCTAAGAGCTTCCGGTAGAAGGGACAAGACAATCGGTGCACAATGCGAGGTGGATTGGTCAAGCCAACCCAAGGTCCAATTACGAGCTTTTTAACTGCAACAACTTAATCATTTGCTAATGAAGCTGGAATTACCATGGCTGTTGGCACCAAACTTGCTCTCCAATGGATCCTTGTTAGGGGATTTGGATTATACTCATTCCAATTACTAGACTCAAAGGGCCTGATATTGTTATTTATTGTCACTACTTCCCTGTGTCAAGATTGGGTAATTTATGCCCCTGTTACCTTCCTTGGATGTGGTAACCGTTTCTCAAGGTACCTCTCCAGAATCAAACCCTAATTCTCCATTACTTGTCACCACCATAGTAGGCCACTATCCTACCATTGAAATTTGATAGCCCAAAAATTCAAACAACGCGTCGCTGACATGATGGTGATGCGATTCGTCAAGTTATCACAAATCATCAAAGCAACAGGCAAAGTCCGCATCGACCTTTTATTTAAAAAATGCATCCCTTCCAAAAGTCGAGGTTTGTTGCATGTATTAACTCTAGAATTACTATGGTTATCCGAGTAGCAAATACCATCAAACAAACTATAACTAATTTAATGAGTCAATCGCTGTTTCACGATTTGAATTAGTTCATACTTACACATGCATGGCTTAATCTTTGAAACAATCATGTGACTACTAGCAGGATCAACTAGGTAGCATTCCTTCATGACATCTGTCAAGCATGAACCACTGTGAAGCCCAAGAGCTCCACACGGTCAAAGACATGGTGAGAGCATCATTCTAGTAAAGCAATAAATGCTTGAGATTGGGAACAAGGGCCTATGAACCCAAATACCCATCAAGAAAGTTCCACATATGAAAAAACAAGTAGGCACTCACGGTCCATCCGAACAAATCAAATGAGATGTTCGTGGAACACAAGCCACTCTATCTAGTCCAACCAAGCACCCAAAGAGGATGTCGCAATGAAAGGGACAATGGTAGGCACAAATTCCCGTCGCAATAGGGTATGCAACACAGGAACCTCTTTTGAACTAATAGACAGAGTTGATAGATTCTCAATGAAGAATCACATATGAAGATCCCTCCCTCAGTTCCCCGATGTCGTCCTCCAAAAAAAAAAAAAACATATTTACAGCTCCAACAAGGATTTTCATAAACACTTGGTCTGCAACTCCGCAATATACCGCAGTTACACCTGTAAAGAGCAAAGTCAAGCCTTTGGTACCAAACCCATCGAGGCAAAGATGAAGTCATGACAGAAGTTACCCCAAGAACCAAAATTAGAAAAAGGAAAAAAAAAATAAGAAAAAGAATATTAACACGGCTTCTCTCTCTCTAAAATTTGGGTTGAAGAAATTCCGCGGTCGAACTACCAAAAAAATATAATATAATGAGATAAAAATCCAAAACATAAATGCTTTACTTTGTATTGAAAAGATAAGTATTGAAAAGCTAAGAATTCATGTTTCTTGTGAATCTAATTCATTGAAATTCCGTCTAGCAAAACAAAAGAATTATAAATTTCTAAAATAATAGATAGGAATACTGGAAATAGAGCCATTGCGACACCCATCAAAGCAGTAGTTCCCCATCTAGGAGCTACTTTGCCATATTTTGAATTCAATGGTTTCAATAAAGCCCCTACAATATTTCGTCCTAGTCCAGATCTAGAGCTACCCTTAACCGTTTGCGTAGCCATAAATCCTATTTTGTATTCATTGAGATATGTTGACTTTGTATACCATTCCATTATAAATAAACAATTTATCATATATCCATTTTGGTCTTCAAATTATACAATAATAGAAACAGCAGCCCTAGTTGCCATCTCTATATCTGGTTTACTTGTAAGTTTTATTGGATGCACATTATATATTGCTTTTGGGTAACCCTCTCAACAATTAAGAGTTCCATTCGAAGAACATGGGGACTAGTTGAAGTAATGGGTGCGAACCTGTGGTATTTGTTCATTTCATAACGTATCTTGGAACCTGTTCTTGCAAATTATAATCTCTCCCTTTTGTAATATAATAATTGGGATTGTAGTTCAATTGGTTAGAGCACTGCTTTCTCAAGGCAGAATAATTTTCAGTAAACTTTCATGGCAGTTTTTTTTTTGTACTTACAGAAATGATTCGTTTTGCTGTAGAACAATTTGTATGCACATGAGACATACAATAAATTCTATTTTGATAAATGTAAGTATATTTGTGACGTATCTTATACTTGTCATTTACCACTCTACTATGAAATATTTGATGATATCACATCATGTTCATATGAATAAACATATTGTTCCTTTCGTTTCTCTAATACGAATAGGATCGGGTTCAATGAGCAAAATTGGTTTATAAAATTTTTAAATATACATTATCGCAATTTAATATGCATGTTCTTCTTGATTATAGAATGGATGAGATAGACTCGGGATAAGACTCTCTTCTAGATCTCTCTTTATATATCTTCTATTTCAAAGCCGAGCTAATAGGCGTGCGTATAGTGGTGGCCGAGAGAAGCACTCTCATCTTGCTAACGGCGGTTTCACTTATTAAGAGATTCTTGGGGGCATTTGTAAGTGGCATATGGTTGTCGAGACCTAAATTTTCATTTAGGTTAATGGATTACTAAATATTTAATTAGCCTAGCTTGGACTCTCTTAAGTCCATACCAAATCGTAACTTAGGTTATCTAACTTATGGAGTCACCACTAATCTATCTATGATAGATCAATTAGACACCTAAATAAAATAGCAAGAGAACAATTCTATTTCTATGAATAAGAGATTTTGAATTCGGGGACCTGGTTACATTAGATAATTCTAATGCCTTTTCGGGGCCATTTCATTTTTATGAAAGCATTTAACTAGGTAACTTGATTAATTTTAACCTAAGCACTAGGGCATAGGTTATCATGCGGGGGCACAGTCAATTAAATAAAACACCCAAAACTCAAGGTAAATGTAAGGAAGGAGCATACGCCAAGCAATTCTTCTCTTTTTGATTTTTTCTTTTATATGAAATAAATTATACTATATGCAATGCATAATTCTGGTCTAAATGCAAACTATCTTAAGATGAATGCATATGAATCTAATTAAACTAGGTGACTATTTTAATGACATGCAATTAAATAAAACTAATCATAATACGCAAGCTACACGAGGAATTAATTAACCATGAGATTCTAAATGACATGGCAAAGATGATAGGGAATGCATGATAACTTGGCTCGTTTGACATTTTTTTTATTATTTCCGGATTTAATGAAGACTGAAATAAATCACCTTGAAAAGGTGTTAATGGACCTACATTATGCATGAAATCATTTTGACACCATCTTATCTAGATTACTATTTTAAACATGCAAATTACTAAACAAGCAAATCCTATCCTAGAATGCTATATTTATCTAAACTATTGTGGAAGTCTGTTAAACATGCAAATATTATTTAAATGATCTATTCTAGGATGCAATCAAACTTAAACGTGCAACTCTATCTAAAGGACAAGCAATCCTAGTCTATAAGGAAGTTTATCTATATGCATATCTTTTAGCAATTTTAACACAATAAGACCATTCAAAGATAAAATATGCGATCAAAAGTTAAATATGGAAAGAAATCAACTTGAATATCTCCTTTGTGCTTTGATCTATTATTGATCTAAGGCCTTATATATCAACCTTCTCGAATTCGAATTTTTCCGCAATGGCAATGATTCTATCTAAGCCTTATAGATTAGAATCAAACTCAGATAGAGATGAAGTCTGCGAATTAGGAAAAGATTTCCTAATTGATCACCTAGATTCAAGATATTTGATTAGATACAGTTTATTCAAATATGTATCAAGATATCAAATTAAACAAGATAAAAGATTTGCTTATCTTGTGGGTAAATCTTCCAATTTTGAACTTGGTGGATCGGCTCGTGGATCACGGACTGGCTCGCGGTTGCAGCGGTGCACGGGGGGCCGGATTGGCTTGGTGGACCACGGCGCGGCCGCCGACGTGGAAAAGGAGTCGGAACACAGCACCGAAGCACTACAAGATGGATGCACTAAGGAGCGCTCTGGAACACACGTTAGTGGACTACTGAGTGCTTGGGTTGTCGACTTTTCCTTTCCACATACTGAGAAGAGGAGGCCAGTCAGGCGTTGGCTCCCTTTTGATGTGGCCTAGATCGAGAGGTAGAAAACTGCAAAACAGAACATTGATTTCCAGGGGCACTGGGCAGTTCCTTTCACTCTCTTGGTTAACCTTTTCAAAGATGGAAGATAGAGAAAGAAAGAGTTTTGTAGATTTATTTACCAGCATATAAAAAAGTTTTGCATGATTAAGTTAGTCATTGCATTTCACATGTCATAAGAGTAATTGCATTAGAATTGCATTTAATAAGATAAAACCCTAACAAAAATTAACGCCATATTCCTATAAAAAGATATTTCACGAAAAATTGGTACCGAAATGGCGTTAATAGATCTGTATTAACATAATCAAATCCCTAACTCATTTAATCTATAGTTCACAGAAATAAGTATTTTTCCTGATATTATTTAGGTTTCTAATCAATCTACCGTAAATGATAGTGGAAGTTTCACATTGACGATATCTGCGTGTTAAACACATGAACATAAATTGGTACCCACAAGCAACGTTTAAAATTTTTGGTGCTTTTCCCATTGTCCGTGTGGTGTAACCTCACAATAATATGTAATCGAAGTTCCACCGACATTACATCAAACATATCTTGAATTTATAGTGAAAGTAGCAACAACTATCATGATAAGTACGACAAACATTGAGATAATATGCAACTCAGGAAAACAATGACCGAGGTATGAGTGGACACAATCATCTATCCAGCTGAACTCCTGTTGGACGATTTGAATAATAAAAGTTCTCCCAGTGATACACATCCCGCACCAGACTTCGCACTACTTTTAAAATGTATAGATTGGTTGTGTAAGATGAATTATTATTTTGAGAAAATCCGTAAAGACTATACCTTATAATTACTACTCATCTACTAAACTGAAAATTCCTATAGCGCTTGAGATTGTCTTTACTTATTTCTTGTAACCACGTAGGTAATTCTCTTTGTACTCTTCACACGATAATAAGCATTTGTTTTTTCACGTAATTTCTATTGTACATCTTACGTAATAGCCCAATCACCAAGCAAGCACAAGGGCAATGAAAAAATAAGCAGCATACATACCTAAGAAGTCGCTATGGCCTATAGTTTCACTAGCCTACATCTAACTAGATGATCATCCCACATGTCGATACGCCTGAATTGCGATCGTTGGTAAGATAAATTAATATCTAGATTTTTGGAGATTAAGAGACAAAAATGGACATCACCCGAAAGAACACGAGAAATTGACGTTGATTTCGAAATGCGACACGAGAGAAGAAAGGCAAATATGAAAGTGACACAAAAACGATGAACAGAGAATGTAGAATTTATAGCTTTAGACTTAACATCAGAATTGTGAGAAGTGAGATTTAGGAAAACTTTTGAATACGGGGATGAATAGTGGATACGTTACCGATTCGTCGTGATTGAGCTTACGATCAGTCACGATGGTGCCAGGTCTTTAAACCCCCCAAAAAACATAACAAAGTCACACACAAAAAAATGGCATTGGAACATCTCTCACGAGAAAGAAAAGAAACTAACAAACCCCAAGAAAGTGCAAAGAGAAGAAAAAGAGAGGAAAAGGAAACGAAAATATATGTCAGATATTCAAAAAGCCAACTAACCCAAAAAACAAAACAATATGCGGGTGTTGGGACCGTGGGTTCAATTTTGAACCAACCACGCCCACTAAGAGACCCGGGTCACTATTAAATTACAAAACAGTGCAATATAGTCATGGGCAACTAGTGGAATAGTGTCCAACGTAAAAAAAATAGTTGGAAAAATAAAAAATTAAATGTGTGTCTCTGAGAACGAGAATAGAGGGTATGTGACAAGAATATCTTCAATAGCAATCGCTGTTATTATCAAGCAGATTTGTCATTTTTTTTGTACTCACTCTCCTGTTAATACAAATAATTTAGTGGGGGACCTCACTTTTTCTCTCATGTGGATATAATGATTTACGGACCGAAGGGGAAAGGAAAAAAATAGCCTGAATATAA